>PVIC010009482.1:0-45493 GCA_004025085.1 Thryonomys swinderianus
TAAATGATAAGCTGTATAAAATTACTTCATATAATTATCTCATTAATTTAGGGATGAATTATGCAATCAAAAAGAGAAACAATGGGGGCCGGAGGATTAACTCAGTGGTTCCGGCGCCTGCCTCTCAAGCGCAAGGTCCTGAGTTCAATCCCTGGAAACCACATACAATGCTGGGGGTGGAGACTCACGCCCACCAGCAATCAATACCACACACCACAGTGCCGGGCGTGGTGGCTGACGCCTGTCATCCCAGCACTCAGGAGGCAGAGGCAGGAGGATTGCTGAGTTCGAGGCTTGCCTGGGCTCCATAGTGAGCTCAGAGCCAGCCTGAACTACAAAGCGAGACCCTGTCTCAAAAAAAAAAAAAAAAGAGAGAGAGAAACAATGGAAAAGAGGAAAAAGGAAAGGAAAGGGGAAAAATCTGGAATGATTCTATTTTGTGTATGTTAGAAGTCAGATTAGTGTCTTGAATCAATGTATATTCTGCCTTCCAGAAGTTCAGTGTCCTTTCCCCAGTTTGCTTTATCTCAAAAGTTTATTTTTTAACATCAAATATCGCTGATAATTTGCAAATTGATGTAGTTCCTCACAATCTATCTTTTCTAATTGATATTATTGGGGCATTTTATATAGACATTATGATTACATTCAACATTAAGAATTTGTATCTGTACATGACACATCTTGATTCATATTTTACCCTTTATTCTACCCTCCCTACAACCCTGAACCCAAATATATATATATATATATATATATATATATATATATATATATATATATATATATATGCTTTATTTTTTACTGTCAAATTTTTGTTTCCATTCTTTACTTTCCCCTACCTGTCCTTTCTCTTTTCCTTTTGTATACTTTCTTCCTATTCCACATCACCTATCATACATTTTTACTTTAATTTGCACCTTTGATTTTCATATGACAGAAAAAATACAGTATTTATACATCTGTGTACTATTTATTTCACTTAGGAGCATGTACCCAGGGTCCATCCATTTGAGTATAAATGACTCGTATTTATCATTCCTCTTGACTGAGTAATACTCCATTTTATTTTTTTCAAAAACTACATCCTTTTTATCCAGTCTCCCATTGATGGGCATTTCAGAATTTCCAAGATTTAGCTATCACAAACTGAGCTGTTATAAACATGGGTACACATATGTCACTGTGGCATGATTCTTTTAAAATTTTTTATGTGTATACACCTAGCAAGGGAATAGCAGTGTCAAATGGGATCTTGAGTTCTAGTTTTTAAAGAATCTCCACACTGATTTCCATAGTGGACGAGGCTGCCTACATTCCCACCGACAGTGGAGAAGTGTTCCCATCTCCCCACTGCTCCACCAGCATTTGTTTTTGGTTGATTTCATATTAGCAGCCATCCTTTGTGAAGTAAGATAGAATCTAAGTGTTATCATCTGTATCTCTGGAATGACCCACAATAGTATACATTTTTTTGTATGTTTCTTAGCTGCCTGCACTTCTTCATCTGAAAAATGTCTGTTCATTTCAGATGCCATTTTTGGATTGGTCTTTAAATTTGGGGGACTGTTTTTCTTTTAAAGTTCTTTAAATACTCTAGATAGTAATCCTTTGTCTGAGAAACATCTGGTAAAAATTCTTTCCCATATTGTAAGTTCTCTTTTCACTCTGTTGGTAGTTTCTCTTGCTGTACAGAAGCTTTTTAGTAAGATGAGATCCCAGTTGTTGATTCTTCTAGTTTCTATGCTGCTGAGGTTTTGTTCATCAAGTCTTTCCCTATGCGAGTATCTCCCAAGAGTTCTAATCAACCTATTTTCCAACAGGTATAATGCTTGGTTTTAATGTTTAGTTCTCCAATCCACTTTGATTTTAGTTTGGTGCATGGAGAAAAAGATAGATCTAGCTTTAATTTTGGGCAAATTGAAGCCGATTTTTTTCCACACCATTTGATAAACTGGCTATCTTGTCTCCATTGAGGGTGTTTGGCTACTTTGTATACAATGAGGTCCCCTTGTATACCTGGATTTTATCTGAATCTTCTAGTCTGTTCCACTGATCCTAAGGTCTGTGTCACTGCCAGTATCATGCTGTTTTTATCATAGTGGTTTTGTAGTATATTTTCAAGTTGGAGCTTTTGATACCCCCAGCCAGTGTCTTGTTGCCTAGGATTGCTTTTGCTATTCTAAGTCTCTTGTGGTTTCAAATAGATTTTTGGATTATTTTATATAGCTTTGTGAAATATGCTGTTGGGCTATCAATTGGGATTGCATTGAAAGTATATAGTACTTTTAACCATATTGGTTCTTCCTATCCAGGAACAAGGTCTGCCTTTCCATTTTTACATATTTTCTTCAATCTCCCTTTTCAGAATGGTGTAGTTTTCAGAGTACAGATCTTTCACCTTCTTTGTTAGATTGATTCCTAGATATTTCTTTCTTTTTTATGTTTGTTTTTGATGCTTTTATGAAAGGAACTGGTTCCCTGACTTCTCTTTCAGTGAGTCTGTTGTTCATGTATATAAAGGCTATGGATTTTTGAGCATTGACCTTATACCCAGCTGTACTACTAAATCTGGTGGTTAAGTCTAGCAGTTGTTTGGTGGAGTTTTTAGGATCTTCTACATAGAGTATCATGATGTCATCAGCAAATAATAACAACTTCTTCCTTATCTATCTGTATTTCTTTTATTTCTTTGTCTTGTCTAGTTGCTGTGGCTAATATTTCCAAAACTATATTGAACAGCAGTGGGGATAGTGGACGTCTTTGTCTTGTTCTTGATCTTAGTGTGAAAGGTTTCAGTTTTTGACCTTTAAGTATGATGCTGGACATTGGTTTCTCATAAAGAGCTTTTATCAGGTTGAGATATAAAGACATTCTACTCCAAATTTCTGTAGGTTTTGATCATGAATTTTTGATGGATTCTGGCAAATGCTTCTTCTACATCTATTGAGAGGACCATTTGGTTATTCTCCTTGAGTCTGTTGATGTAGTGTATTACATTTATTGATTTATGTGTGTTAAACAATTCTTGGATCCCTAGGATCAATCCAACTTGTTATGATGTGTACGATCATGTGTATCATCATGTGTACGATCATCCTTATGATACTCTGTATTCTGTTTTGCCATTACCTTATTGAGGATTTTTGCTACAATGTTCATTATGGAGAGTGGCCTTTTTCCGTTGGGTCTTTCTCTGCTTTTGGAATCGATGTAATGGTTGCTTTTAGGGATGAATTTGAGAGTATTTCTTCACTTTCAATTTCATTAGTTTGAGGAGTAATGGAACTAACTTTTCTCTAAAACTCTTGTATATTACAGCAGTAAGTCACCAGAAACTGAATTTTTCTTTGTAAGTAGGTTTTCGATTACATTTTAAATTTTGCGTATTATTTGGGGCATTTAGCACTTTAATATATTCATTCAACCTTGTCAGTTCATATGTTTTAGGAATCTATCCATTTCTGCTGTATTTTCCATCATATTTGAGTACAAATTCTCAAAGTAGATGTTTATTATCCTCTGAATTTCTGCAGGATGTGTGGTGATTTCCCCCTTTTCATTTCCAGTTACGGATTTGAGCCTTTGCCTTCCTTTTTTGATAAGATTAGCTAAGGGTTTGTCCACTTTATATATTCTTTCAAAACACCAACTCTTTGATTCATTGACTTTTTTGTATCATTCTCTTAGTTTCCATTGTATTAATTTCTGCTCTAATCTTTATAATTTCCTCCCTTGTTTAAGAGCTTTAGGCTTATCTTGCTTTTTTTTTCTAGTAATTTGAGGGTCAGCAGTAGGTTGTTTATTTGAGATCACTGAAATAAATAAACAACCTATTTGTTTTCCTAGTATAGGCATTCAGGGGTATGAATTTCCCTCACAGAACTGCTTTCATTGCATCTCATAATTCAAATTCCTGAATGTCCTATTAGCATTAACCTTTAATTGTAAAAACTTTTTAATTTCTCTTTTAATTTCTTATGTGACACCTTGGTTGTTAAGGAGAGTGTTGTTAAATTTTCATGTGTTTATAAGGTTCTTGGAATTTCTTTATGATTAAGTTTTATCTTTATTGGTACATTGTATATACACATCATGAACACACTCAATATTGGGAATTTGCACGGGTATTGACATAATTTAATTCTCATTTTTTCCTGTTCCCCTACCTACTCCACAACCCCTCAGCCCTAAATAATAAGCTTTTTTCCCCTTTTTTTATTACCATCACATTTTTCTTTACTCCTCATTACTCCTCCACAACATTTCTTTTAGAATATTTTCTATTTCACAATATCCATCATACATTCTATAACTCATTAACATCTTCAGTTTTCCATACTAAAGAAAAGATATGATATTTACACATTTGTAACCTATTTATCTCACTTATGAGTATGTCCTGAAGGTATGCCCATTTTAATGTAAATAACACAAACTTATTATTTTTTAAGACAGAGTGAGACTCCATTTTATAGAAAAAGCACATCTTCTTTCTTTTGCTATTAAGAGCCAATTTCAAGGCACTGTGTCTGACAGTATACAGGGGATAACTTTAATTACTTTGCATTTACTGTAACATGTTCCATGAACTAGCATGTAGCCTGTTTTGGAGAATAACCAATGAGGACTTGGTGAGAATGCATATTCTGGTGCTGGAGATTTTGCTCAGTAGTTCCAGGACCTGCCTAGCAAGCACAAGGCCCCTGGCTCGATCCTTAGTAACCATGTACAACAATACCGGGTGTGGTAAGTTACGCCCACCAGCAGCCAGTACCACATATCACAATGCTGGGCATGATGGCTCATGTCTGTAATCCAAGCACTCAGAAGGCAGAGGCAGAAGGCTTGCTGAGTTGGAGGCTTGCCTGGGCTACATAGTGAGCTCATGGCCAGCCTGAACTACAAAGTGAGACCCTATCTAAAAAAAAAAAAAAGAATGAATAGTCTGACTTTGTGAGGTAAAATACTCTGTAGACATCTATTAAGTCCATTTGTTCAAAAGTTTGGTTCCATTCAAGTATTTTCATTATTGATTTTTCTTGTCCAGTCAATCTATTTATCTGTCAATTTGTGACAGTGGGGTATTGAGGTCTCACACTACTATTGTATTAATGCCTAGCTGGCTTTTTCTGTCCATTAATATTTGTTTTATGTAGTTGGGTAGACTAGAGTTTGGTACATAATTATAAATGTCATCTCTTCCTGTTGGATTGTTCCCTGTATGAAGATGTAGTTACCTTCTTTGTTTCTCTTAATTAGTTTTGGTTTGATATCTACTTTATCTGCAAATATATAGCCACTCGTACTTTTTTATGGTGTCCTGTCACACAGAGAATTGTTTTCCATCCTTTTACTTTTCACTCTATGGATTTCTTTCTGAATTAGGTGTGTTTCTTTTATACAACATATTGTTGGATCTTCCTTTTTAATCCATTCTGCCAGTCTGTGTCTTTTTTAGTTGGCACATTGAGGCCATTGACATTAATGGATATAATTTACATGTACTGATTTAGCCCTGACATCACATTTTCTTGTGCTTGGCTCTTTTTTTTTTTGCTTTTTTTTCTTTTCCATTTAGTTTCTTCCTGTGCCAATGAGTTCACTCTGCTGGATCTTGTAATATGATTCTCGTTGTATTTTTCTAGGATACTTTTAAGAATATTTTAGAGTGCAGGTTTTGTATTCATGAAGTTTCTAAAGTGCTCTTTGTCATAGAAGTATCTTATTTTCCTGTAAATTTTGAAGGATAATTTTGCTGGATAGAGCAATCTAGGTTAGAGGTTGTTTTCTTTAAGAGTATGAAATATTTCACTTAGTGCTCTCATTGACTTGAGTGTTTCCACTGAGAAGTCTGCTGTGATTCTGATGGGCTTTCCTTTGTATATGATTTGTTTCTTTTCTCTGACTGCTTTTGATATTTCCTTTTTCTGTTGGTTTTCTGGAGTCTTGATTATTATATGGTGAGGTATAAATCTTTTATATCACAGCCACTTGGAGTCCTATATGTCTCACTTGACTGTCAAATTCTTTTCCTTTTTCTCTGAAGTTTTATGCTATTACATCTGTGAAGTTTTTCCCTTTTTTAATATCTCTTGCACTGTCTCTTGTTTCTTCACTGATTCTTATCAGTCTTACATTATTCTTTGCATCGTCTAGCAGCTGCTGGATTGGTTTCTCATAATCCTTTGCTATTTTCCATAAATTATTCCTTTCCTATTCACTGGCTACCATTCTATCTTTTTTGTCTGATATTCAGCATTCACATTCATTGATTGTATTTATCAAACTTTTATTGAAGTTTTTATATCCTGGAAATTTGTTTGAAGCTGTTTAACAAATAATTTCACTACCTTTATGATCTGAGATTCTACCATGTTCCTGATCTCTAGTTTAGTGTTATTAATCATATCTCCACTTTGGACACTGTCTCTGATTTTAATTATTTTTTTTTATTTTCCTTTGACTAGATACTCTTTTGATACTGGCTCAGAGAGTTCTGGTATTTGAGGCTATGTTTTCTCTATTCCCATTTTCCTGGGTTTCGCTTGTGATGATGATGTTAGTGTCTGCATTTTTACATTTTTTTCTCATTTCTAATTTTTTTGCTGTTGTTGTTGTTACTGATGTTTTTGGTTGGATTCCTGGCCTGCTGACCAGGCAATGTTTAATGCAAGTCTCCTTCTTCTTAATATTTAGAACCCTTAAGAGATAGATACTCCTCAGGTTGTCCTCCTTGTATCTGTAATGGCCTTTAAGTGTTCTGAGTTTTGGCATGCCATGGAAGGTGGTTAAACAGAACAGTCACGTCACCTTGATTAACATAAAACAATCAGTATCATCAACAGGACAGGAAATGACACGCTTTGGCAATTACTATTCTGATACCTTAATTTCATGAGTTAGATCTGTGACCATATGACAAAGTTTAGAACTAATATGTTTAAACAAATATGTTTAAAATATACAGGGCCTTCAATATAGCAGCATTACCCTTTGCTAATAAAGGGTCAGTAGGGATTTGGGGGTAGAAAGATAGGAGAGAGAAAGATTAGAAATAGGATAAAGGATATATAAAGATCACACAAAACCTGTGATACAAATAGAGGGTAGACAACAAAAGAGATAGAAGTGACAAATACAAAACAGAACATACTAGCAAGACAATGAGAAACTGTGTTCACCGTCCTGTAATTGTATAGAAGAAAGAGAAAGTAAGCAAGACTGAAATACATTAACTTCTGGGAACTAATACTGACTGGAGGACAAGAAAGAATGAAGGAACATAAGAAGAATAAGGTCACCCAGCAAGAACAGGCTACCAGAAGACCATTTTCACTCTGTTGTAAAAATAAAAGCAGTTGATAGAAGTAAAAACCTGAAATTGGTGACAGTCAGCAGTAGGAGAGTAGAGAAATGAACAATGAGAGGAAAGAAGGAAAGAGAGAGAGAGAAAGGGAGGGAGGGTGGGAGGAAGAAAGAGAAGGAGAGAAAGAAAGAAAAAGAAAGAAAGAAAGAAAGAAAGAAAGAAAGAAAGAAAGAAAGAAAGAAAGAAAGAAAGGAAGGAAGGAAGGAAGGAAGGAAGGAAGGAAGGAAGGAAGGAAGGAAGGAAGGAAGGAAGGAAGGAAGAAGAGAACAATAACAGCACAAAAGCAACACCAAAAATACAACCAAGGCAGCATGGATGTGCTGTCTTCTGTAGATAGTATGGGTGGTAGCATGCAGATGGGAGTTGACCAGTCAAAGAAGGCAGCCTTTGTCCCCTCTATAGTTTCTGGGTATCATTCCTGAGTTGAACTGAATGAAATCTTGCAGGCTTGCATTCTGCAAGAGTCCAGATTTCTGCAGGTAGGACTGACTCCACAAACTCATCAATGGCTGTAGTCAAGAGAATTTCTTCACTCTTCCAGTGGTTGCTTTTTCACTTAGAAGGACAGGGCAGCCAGGCACCAAAGGCCTCTGCGTAAGTCTCAGCACTGCTGCCTTACTTATTCAGTGTGGGCAGACAAGTAAATGGAGTCTGAAGAGGCTCCTACCATGTGCCAGTCCCATGTGTCAGGGCCCAAGTGTCAGTGTGGGCAGACAAAAAGATGGAGTCTCTATGGAGTCCCTCTCCCCCATTTGATTGAGAACCTGGGGCCAGAGTGCTGTGGGGAGCGTGGACCACATTAGCATGCCACAGGCCTGCAAGTGCAGTCTTAGTAATTACTCAGCATGGGCAGAGAAGTAGATGGAGCCTCTGCATTGTCCTCCTCCTGCTCTGGTCACATGAGAGCTCAGGGACAGAGTGTTGTGGGGATGGTGTTCCAGAGGCCTGCCTTTGGAGGACACACCCTTACTCAGTGTGAGCAGAGAAGTAAATCAAGTCTCTGCCCACATTTCATCTTCACATGCTGTGGATTTTTAGAGGTAGTTGTGGGCCCAATAGAGAGTAAGTGATAGTGTGGGGTGGTGGTAGCATTCCCAAGTGAAGTGTGGATGCCTGTTGACCAAGGCATGAGCATTTTTTCAAGCTGGCAAAATACTATGGGAACACTATCATCCTCATACCCAATAACTTCAAATGCTAAATGCTTAAAAGCTAGTGATAAAACAAGAACCATAGTATTGTAAGTTCATTTTAAAATGTTTTCTTTGAAGTCTCAAGCCAATCCATATGCAAACCAGAGACATCTTGGTATTAAGCCCCTTTTCCAAATGTTATTGTCACATTTTTAGGTGAACTGTGATCCATATCACAAACTAAATAATGGAGTTTTAGTGATATCTTCAAAGGGGTACCCAGATAATCAGTCTTCCCTGTACATCTCCAAATAGAAGAAATATGTCTTGCTTTTTCCTCTTTGAGTATTACTTCATTATGAAGTTCTGGCTATGATTTAATCTTGTGGCTGGTTGGCTTAGTGTACTCATGCAGTGATGTGAATGAGGCCAAGGTCAAGGGGTCCAGTGAGTTGTGCTTTGTGTATTGAACAAAGACTTTCAGAAATTCATCCTGAAATGCTAGCACAGACTATAAAAGCACCATGATAAAACCTCTGCACTTCTCCCTGTCAGTCTCACATAACAGGTTGGATATGTTAGTTGAGCCTCATAATCTGAGAGAGAAAATTAGTAGCAACTTGGGAAGCTCCAACATCAACCTCTGTACAAAGCAGTCTTGACATTTAGGCAGTCACTTTGCATTGTAATACCCCATCATGCCATTGATTTCTTGTGTAACCTTCATCACTAAAGCAGAGATAATAGGATAGAATGTAATGGGTTTACCTCCCGGGGATGTTGTGTGAATTAGCAAATTAACGAGTGTAAAGTGTTAGCATTTATGTAAGTGCTGCTGGTTGTCATTATTTCTAGGGACCTAGTCTTGTTCTAAATGGAGAATCTAAGTGTATTATGTTTTTGTCAAAAAGGGATTTTCACCCATATCAATTGCATTTAAACTGAGCATAAAACAGAGGTGATAATAACATAGTAGTCATCATCACAATGCGGAGCTGGAAACCTTTTCCTATTAAAACTAAAACTATTTTCAGCCACTTTCAATGCTTTTAAACTTTATTTTCCAAGCTATGTGCCAACAGCTATCTTTATAATGATTATTTTTTCTGTGATGGGTGGGGAGAATGGGACCCAGAATAGGACCTATTCATTATTCATTCCCATAATGACCATATAATGTATTGGATTTGTTTACATCATATAATCAGGCAAAGTCAGTAGCTGGTTTGATTGTCACATATTGCAATCACTGTAAAAAAATTATAAAAACTTCTGCTCTTCCCACTCTGGTGTCCTCTAAAGGTAGCCAATGAACAAATGGAAAACTCATGGGAAATTGAAGTGCTTTCCAAGAAAAGGCACTTTACATAGATCCCTTCAATTTTACATGTTTACCAAGGAAATGTGTTGTCACCTGCTATTTCCAAGGGGACTGTGCTTGGGAGAATTCTTCCACTCCCTTTATAACTCTGGCTTTGCTTACCAAGAAAAGTCATTCACTGCTGATTGCAGAACTCTTGAACTCAGCCTGGCAGCTGCAGTATGAAATCCTTGGATCCAGGCTCCTTATTGCTTATTTACATATTCATTTGAAGTGATTTTTAGGAGTGTTTGAAAACCTTGCTAGATTTGACATCATGTAATAACCGAGATCTAAGACTCACCATGTTTTTTGGTTCTTTTTCTCTTTGTCTTACAGATAACAGGAGAGTACCTTTGGAAAGGTCACGCTCACGCCACAGTGGAGCGATCTCATCTAAGTGATTCCTAATGCCAAAGAATATGAAGACATTTAAACAACATCGTACATTTTAAGAAGAACAAAACATGCACTCAAGGGATAGAAATAAGTGTATTTCTACAAAGGTCAAGCAAAGCTGGATGAAGTAATGTGAATTGTAAAACTGTTGCAAGATTCCTCCCACAATTATACTAATGTGAACATTGTCAAGATTATAAAATGTTTGTTCCACTTTAGTGTAAAGGAGTGCATTATTTATTGCTGTATGTGACCTGATTCTCAAGATGCAAATGTAAGAAATCGAGTGAGCTCTAATACTTTGAAACATATTGTTGTAAAAAATGTAAAATCTTCAACTTCTAGGTCACTCCCACCAAGAAAAAAAAAAATGAAGGAAAAGAAGACAGAGAATAGACAGAATTATTCAGTGTCTGCTTCCAAACTTTACTATATGTGAAAAGTCCAAGAAAAATTTGTTTGTCAGTATTTAGGAATTTGCTAATATTGCCCACACTGTAAGAAGAAACAGTTTGGAAATATTAAAAAGCACTGCTCCACCCCAGTCCAGGTATGTAGACTCCTATCTCAAGTAAAAGCTGGTGGATTCATCTGCTTTGGCTGGTAGTACACTTAGCATCAGGGTAGCATTTCAGAATGATATTGCAGACACTTCTCATTGCTAAAAATAAGCCAAAGTTCAACAGAATCAGAAAAAAAAATGACAAATTTTATTTAAGAGATATTTTATAATTATACATAGATATCTACTTTATATAATACTTTATATGGCTATTTTTGAGAAAAACGCCACATTTTAATGTTTATGGTAGGGATGGATCTGAACATTCTATTATCTTTACTTCACTTTCAAAGGCTAATACTGTTTCCTCTTCTGTTGTTTATTTCTTCTCTTTATCATTTCTTTCTTCCTTGACCCCTCCTGAAGCCAGGGAATAGAGTTCTAGAAGACCTGAAAGGAAAGAGATTTCTTTCTGCAGGAGGCAGCAGAAAACTGTTGAAAAGGTCAACTGTTTCATATCCCTTTCTACTCCCTTTTCCAATTCTGCTTAGGTGGTCTGAAGAAGAAAATGAGGTCATATATAGATCCTGGCAACTAAATGAACTTCTCAATCATCATCAAATTTACTTAAATAGTTAACATATTTGATGATGCTAACAGAATAGCTTAATGAAGAAAAATAAGCTCTATATCTTTTTTAAATAGATCAGAAAATAAAAGTTATACTTAATGTGTCTATTATTTTCAAATATGCATTTAAATAACTGGTATAACTTCTGTGGAATGCAGTTTTAAGAATAATTCATACAGATGATTGTGATTACTATAAAAGACATCATATATATTTCTTGGGTAGAAAATCCTAGTTCCACTCCTCCAGTGCACATTATAAGCATTCAAAACAAAGATATACAGTCGGGCGTGGTGGCTCACGCCTGTAATCGCAGCACTCGGGAGGCAGAGGCAGGAGGATTGCTGAGTTCAAGGCTTGCCTGGGCTACATAGTGAGCTCAGAGCCAGCCTGAACTACAAAGCAAGACCCTGTCTCAAAAAAACAAAACAAAACAAAGATATACAGAGTTGACTTGGTCAGTTATCTTATGGGATAATGTAAGCAAGTGACCAGCAGTTCACAGATTCCTTTATATACATGTTTAGTTATTTAAAGTGTTGCCTTTTTTCCAATGCATCTTGATTCAGGTATTATACTTTCAAGTATTCTGAAGATACTACAACAGAAAAATGCAAAAGTAACAATATGTGAGATTTTGCTATTTTTCCACTTTAAAACATGTACAAACACAAATGTATTTAAGGACATGTCCATTCCACACTATTTTTCAGCAACAATAATAAAAGTGTAGGTCTTAACTAATTTGTGTAACTGACGTGTCCATTTTTGACTTTACAAAGATTTTTCTGAAATCTTCATAATTTGACTTATTTTGATAGCTTTTTAGGCTAGAGGAAAATGGTTGTGAAATGCAAATCTTCACTGAAATTTGGGCTGCTCTCCATGTCATATCATCAAGCTGGTCAAGGTAGGAAAACTGGTGTGTATCACCTTATCCAGATGTGAACTTGCCTTGTTTTCTAGTTTGTGAACAAGAGTGAATTAAGAACTGTTATTGATAAGTTATATGTTTGTGTATAAAGCTATCCCATATGATTTTCTCACACATTAAAAAGCTTTCAGGATCCAGTAATTAAATTGAAAGATTTCCTTATAAGATTTATAATGGTCCTATTTTAACTGCTTGGCAGTTTTTAAATTGAAATTTATGACACAAAAGAGTATATAGTGACAATTTTAGTATAGAAATGAATGATACTAAACTCTTATTTATTCTTGGCACACATAAACAGTACCATTTCTGCAGGCTTTTTAAAAATGTTAACAAAAGTACAAAACCATTAAAACATTAGCTAATTTCATTTGGCTGCTATAATGACCTCAAATCTGGTGGCTTAATGTGACTGAACTGTGGCTCACAGTTCCAGAGGCTGGAAACTTGAGATCCAGGTGCCGGCAGCTGCAGCCCTTCTCCCTGCAGGAGCTCTGCTGGAACATCATCCCTTGCCTCTCCAACCTTTGGAGCCTGTTGTCATTCCTTGCCATACAGCCATATTTTTTCTGCTTGTCTTCGCACCACTGTCTTCTCTGAGTTCCTAACCTCCCTCCACCCCTCCTGTACTAATACTTATGTGGACATTGATATCTTCCCCTCACAATCTGTAACTTTATTGCTTCTATAATGATCTTTCCCAGGGCAGTGGCATTTACAGGTTCTGGGGATTGTATGCTGACATGCCTTTTTGGAAATCACACTTAGCCCCATACGATCTACCCTCCAGCCCTGCCTGCAAATTTTGGTCTTTCCAATGTGTAAAATACACTCACCCCCATCTCAACATTCCCAAGTTTCAACTTACTATAACATAAACTCTTTGTTTGGCTTTGTTTTTTTTAGAAAAGGTCTCACTGTGTAGTTCAGGCTGAATTTGAACTCACTGTGTAGTCCAGGCTAGCCTCAAACACATGGAAATCCTCCTGCTTCAGCCTCCTGAGTACCAGAGCTAGAGGTATGCACCAGCGTGCATGCCACAACATCAACCTTTAAGTCTAAAATTTCATGCAAATCCATCATTTTAAAATCTGTAAATCCCATCATCTAAATCAAATGAGTAAAATTGAATTTCCTAAATCATCATGCTTCTTTTTTTACTTAATAATTCATTCTTCAGTTTTTCTCTTTCCACTTTACTATAGACACCGAGAAGTAACTATGCCAGACCTCCAATAACACTTTACTTGCAACTCTTCTTAGTCAAATATTCATCATTTATAATCTCTTCTTCACACACCATTGTACAATTCAGTTCAGATAGTCTTTCTGCCACTGTATAACAAAGATTCCCTCTTCCAGCTTCCAATAGATGTCTGTATTTCCTTCCAAGCCCTCGTCAGAAATATCTCTATATTCGTTTTTCTATTAAAAGTCTGTTTGAGGAAATTATGCTTTTTCTCTTGAGTACATCAAAATTCTTCCAGCCTCCATCCGTTATCCAGTTACACTGCCACTTTCTCACTTTGGATATCTATTACAGCAGTGCCCCATTTCCCAGTATCAAACTCTACTTTAGGTTTCCAAGGCTACTCTGAGAAATCACCCTCGACAGGGTTGTTTAAAAGAATCTGCATTTTTCTGTTATTGTTTTGGATTCCTGAAGCCCCAAACTTCGATTTTGACAAGGATGCCCTTCTGGATGTTCTCAGAGGGAAACCTCTTTATTTCATCTTCTCTTGTTTCATGGCTCTTATTCCTTGGCTTGTGCCTGTACCTTTTTGCTCTCGGTCTTTATATCACCTCCTCTCTGTGTATCTAACCTATCTCTGCCTCAGTCTTATAAGGACATAGATGATGGCTCTCAGGTCCCACCCAGGTTATCTAAGAAAATTGCACCAATGACCCTTAGTTTAATTTCATCTTCAAAGACCCCTGTTTCCAAAGAAGATAGTTTCACAAATTGTGTGGATTAGGACATGAGCATATCTTTTTTGGATGAGTTACCATTCAGCTGCTACACTAGTTATGTCACATAAATGTATTTAACACTTTTTAAAATGCATCCTTGGTACTCAAGCCAAATGTAAGGTTGTCTCTCAAGATGTTATCTACACAGGCTACTGCATGCTTTGTTTCAAGTGGATGAAAAAGCTATTCTAAATGTGGGTTCATACTTTTGCCACTATGGCTGGTTAGCTTGAAAAAAATCAGTGATCTCAACTCTGTGCTCTGGCATAACTTTCTGTCCTTCCTATGGTATATCTGACCAAATGTCTTCTGTGATTTATAATGCAGGCACAAAACTACCTCTGATACTGAAGGATTATTTACAAGCTTATTTTAGATATTGTGAATCCCTCAGATGAAGGGACAAGTACAAGCAAAGACTGTATTGAATGGGTATTGAGGGAGATTGTGTCCATACTAAGCCACTTTGCAGAAGTATTTCAGTAGCGGTGAAAATTTAGATTTGTGTTCTCATTTTGCTTCGGAATAAAATCCTGTCTCTCAGCAGGACCAAGAATGACTTGCAACCTATATGTAATGCCTACTTATTCAATAAAGTTAAAGTATCCATTACCTGCTGCGTTGCCTATGATAATTAAATTGAAGAATAAATGAAAGGCACAAACTGAATCGTGAAGACTGAATGTGAGACTAAGAGAAGCTTCCACTGAGCAGAAGTGCAGGTGGAGTTCATGGGGTCATAGTCAAACATGGATGTTCTCGGGGGAATCTAAGGTTTTCTTTAGCACTGTTTGTCATCATAGTTGATAAATTTTTGTACTATTAAAACGTCTAGAAAAGGCAGAGGGTAATTTACATGGTCCAGAGAAACTGCTTCTACAGTAAATGTTTTTATTCCCTTTGAGTCTAAGACTAAAGCAAAGTGTTTAAAATGCAGAGGTGTAAACATCTGGAGTAAGTACTAAGGATTGACACCCATTATGCTTTTGAGAGCTTTCAGGATAATATCTCATCATGAGTGAGCTGACTGGAATATGAAAGATTGGACCAGGTCAATAAAAAGTATGATCCAAAACCTGGGAAACTACTGTTCCCTTCAGAATGGTTTTCCCCAGTAACAAATGCATTGGTTTCCCTGCTTTACCCCCACCACACACACACCTTCCCCAAATATGCAAATGCTTTAGTAGGGAATCTGAAAAGTATAGTATCCACAACTAATGAAATTGGAGGTTGACGCCACGAGTTCAAAGGAAAATGGAAATCTGGAACTTGAGGTAGACAGATTTGAATTATAATAAAAAGAAAGCAATAGCCAAAAGTCTCATTTACAGAGTGAATACATCTAGATGTTTAGTGTTCCATTATCCACAAATTATTATTATAATTAGTGTCCATTTTAGGGAGAACAAGTTACAACCACATGAACTATGCAAATCATATCTTTGTCGAAGTCCTTGGAAATTAGCCAAATTAGTCCAGTCTTTAACCACACCAAATTTATATCTTGGCTAAGGCAAGTCCAAGTAATATTTTTCACCTACATGTTGATGGACTGAGGTCAGTCAAAATTTTCACCTTTGGATGCTGACAAGCAAAGTATAAAAGCTGTCATCATGTTATTAGACATAATAAATAATATAAAATATGAAACCATTTTTCAACTTTGCTAGAGTCTTCCCATTCCCAGCCCCCAGCATAGCTATTCTAATTACTGAGTGCCAACATAATGAAAATTGCCTTTTTTTAAGATCCAGTTTTGAATTAAACCTAGTTCCTCCCTGCAAGACCTCAAAATCTGTTCAGAAATATGTAGAGTTGCAGTTATATTACAAGAAACTGACCAGTGTTATAAGAATAGAATAGATGAGGCCTGTGAGAGTTAAGGAAAACCAAACCAGTTTCACTTTCAGATAGGTGGGACAGGATGCAAGTACCAATGGAGATTTTTGGAAGGCATTACTGTTAATCCTAATGTCAGTTCCAGTGGATAAAGAAACACCTGGCAGATTGAGGAAGCATATTTCTGGGTGTCTGAGTGAGTCATGGAGCCATGGCCTTGGCATTGTACAAAGTCCCTCATCTATTCTTCACTGCTTGCTGTGTAACTGCTGTATGTCATGTACAATGCTAGAGTCCAAGAATATGAAAATGAAGCAGACAAATATGTTCCTTCTTCTACTGGTCTTTATGTCTTTTGAAGGAGGAAAGGGATGCGCAAAGGTACAAGCTTTGTACCACTTGGTGCACTTGTAGGAAATAGTGAACTATTCGATGTTACTGTAGTGTAAGGGCTATGAGAAGCAAATGGTTTTTTGGCTTGGACTTGATTGTAGAAGTGATAGGGAGATGCGGAAGGGTTTTGTGCAAAGAAATGATAGAGTACTTAAGAAAGGTGATGCTAGAAGCTCTGTATTAGACAAAGAAGGAAGAAGTCACAGAAGATTAGCTTTGTTGAAGGCTGTGCTTTAGTATTTTTGAGAAATGAAGGCCCACGTTGCAACAGAATTAGTGGAATAAATCCTAGTGGCATCTTTATTGGCAACCTTATGTTGAGGGCAAAAGGAAATGGAAGAATCAAATTTGACACAGAGTTTTCAGGCCATAGCGACTGATGAACTAGCTTCAATGGAAAAATTGAACACAAGAAGAGCTTATCTTTTTAGTGCTTATCTGTTCTATGGATATATACAGCTGCAGTTCCAATGCATGGTATGATCCTATTAGCTATTCTGTCAAAAAGCTTGTACAAGCCTTATAAAGATGTAATAGCAAATCACAGAGACACAGAACAGACAAGAGTACATGGTTCCTGCTTAAGACTTTATTCAGTAATATTATAGTAAGTATGCTAATAAAACAAGAGTAAATCCTCTAGTTTGCTTTCCTTTTTGCTTTTATCCTTCCCCATTTCTTTCCATTCTATTTTCCTTTCTTTTTAATTTTACTGAAAACCAAATTTTTGAATGACTGCTCAAAGAAAAAAATGACAATGACTGAGTAGACATTAAATGTCTTGACTCAGTTTGGATTTCATACTGATAAGAAAAGCACGTAGATGAAATATGATTTATGAGAACATCTTTAATTGGTTCATAGCTGAGCTTCTTAAGTAGCTGGTTAATATTTTAAACTGTACAGTTAAGAGGTTCTTGAACAATTATTATTTTCCGAAGAAACAACAAATTCTCCTATTTTAGTATTTCCCAGTAATTTCTCAGTCTTCTAACTGTGCCTGTCCATGCTAAATAACTTTCTTTTCAAGGAACTACAATGCTTCTCTCCCTAGGTAACTGTGGTCTAAGTGACACGAATAGTTTTATTTTTGCTAATGTTATTTTGTTTTGGAATGGGAACCTGTTTATCAATCTGTTTTATTTCCCTCCCTCAGCTTCTAGTACTTTGTGTCACTTTCCCTCCATCTACCTACAAAACGTTAAATGTAAAAATGAGAATCAAATTGAAAATACTCAAGGAAAGAAAAAATATTCAGATACTATGAATTCTCATTTTTAGCAGATTTTGGAAACCTGTGGCATATAGTAGCACAATGGCCTTGGATTTTGACAAAAATCAAATAAAGAAGAACTTTATTTGACTGAACTGATGGAGCTTATGGTGGTTCTGGGAAGGGAATGGAGAGAAAATGAAAGGGGTCATGAACTGCGTGCCTTAGAAGGTAAAAATGAAAGTGTGTCCCCGTGTCAGTGACTTTTTGGCCAGAGCATCTGTGATAGAAAGCTGACTTTCTGTGACCTTATATTGTATGGTGCTTTGTACTTTTCAAAAGAGCGTTCATTTTTCACATCCGTCATTCTATCATTTCATTTTCTCTCAGTCTACAAACATCTTGAAGTTTCCACTATTCTATTAAACAAGCAACTTCCTGTGACTCTGTCCATCAAGGTTACCAATGAATACCTCACTGCCAAATCATTTGAATGCCACTGAAGTCTCATCCTGCTTACTTTCTCTAGTGTCTTCTAAGCCTACTCAGCCATGTCTTTTTCTCATTCGCAGAAAAGTCTTCCTCTTCCTCGGCCTCCTTTATTAGAGGTTGTTTACACATGACCCCTAATTGTCTTCGTTTGCATTCTCCCCACCGCCAGGGCCATGGCTTTAACAATGTTGCTGAGGGAGATGACTCTGTAGTCTCTTCTGCACTCATGCACCACCTTCCCACTGAAAAGGGTAGCCACACTTTAAACTGTGTGTGTTTTCATGCAAATCTTTCTCTCCAGCTATTTCTATTCTTCTAATATTTCTGTTCAGGTTGCCTGATTAATCACTGGCGCTATGCCTTTCCAAATTTACAAGACTAGAAACTGCTGAAATATCTTGAATTATCTCCTGTTCCCTAATAGGCAGGCATGAAAGTTGGTTCAGCCTTTTACCTCTTTACATGTCATTCACACTGTCTGAGATAGCATCCTGAACTGCCTTTTTGATACTCTTCAAAAGGCTTTGATTGTTCCTCTTAATTAACCAAACTAGTATGGCCTTCAGATTCCTGTGTCCCAGGATCAGACCCAAAGGTAATTTTGAAACCTAGTCCATCTTTTCAGTCATGTTGAACTGGATTTATAGGCACATGTCAATAATAAACAATTGTGTAACATGCTCAAATGTGCATTTGCATTCATGTCTTTGTATGCACCTGCAGTTTACTCAGCATGGTATGGCCTCAAGCTCAGCCTCATGGTTTTTCTGTTAATCCTAGATGAAAGCTGCCTTTGAAGCCTTTCTTAACATTACTTCACTCATTAAAATAAATTGTGTTATCTATGTTTCTGCAGCATTTTATTCACATCTCTGTTATGCCCTTTCCTTTCTTTCTGCTTTCTATTGTAGTTGGTTCTCTGTATCCTTGACTAAAGTATAAGCTCCTTGATGGCAAACACTGTCTCATTCATCTCTGGGCTTTTACACAAAATGATTGCTCAGTGAATTAATCCACAATGTCAATTCTCAGGAAATTAATGCAAATGGATAGTTCATGCAGTTAACAGAAAACTAGAGCTAATTTTCTCATTCAGGTGAAAACATAGCCTTCAGCTCTATTCTGGGAACTACAGACCTTGCCAAGGTCAGTGATGAGGATGAGATCTCCAAACTCTGGATGCGTTTGAGTTGGCTTTGATGAGTACTTTCTCATGACAGATTAAAGACAAATAGGATAATACCCCCCCATCGAAGGTCAAGCTTTTAACAAGTGTCTGCAATGTGCAGTGGGGGATTTGGCAGTACTCAAATTATGCCAATGCATTCCCTGCATGGGCCTCTAGTATCGAGGAACCACCTCCCTAAACAATTTAATAAGTATAAATATCAATGCAGCGTTATAAACGTGCAACTTATTTATAAATGTACCAACCTTGTTATTATCAAATGTCATGGGGTATGTCGTGGCAATTATACTTCCTACTTTTCATTACATTTATTTTACTTCTTAAAAGTGCAGTGTATTTCCACACACCTCCCCATTCTGCTCTGCGTGAGGAGCCTAGTCTAGCTGTGTGCTCCACAGTCACAGAAAGCAGGACCTTCAGGGTCACGGGATTAGAGGGTACCATAGTAAAATAAATACTGTGGATCATTGACTCTCCCTATTAATATTGCTCCTTTACTTTAGGATTCACTCTGTGTGTCAACAATTCAAATTGTAAGTCCTTGTAAGTTTCTTCATACATGAGTTCATGATCTAAAACATAGAATTGCTCCTTCCTCCCTCCTACCACTTGAGCATGTGGATATGTATGTGGTCATGTAGAATCTGACCATTTAGTACAAAGCTCTCAAACTCTCTAATGACAGCTTGGTGTGACACCAAGACCCACTTCTGAAGTGTCGTGTTCACCTGATGAATTTCAGAGGAAATAGGCTTGATTTTTCTGGTTTGGACCAAAAAGCCATCCATTATATCCAGTTCGTAACTCTACCTTGTGGGGCCTTTTTTCCTCTTTGCTTCTCACTAAACTACATCAGGCACACAGAAGGGGTGAACCAGTTTAGTCTCTGACTCCAAATAACTAAATGTCCAATAGCAAGTCCTATTCTCTTTCAGAAGACCCTTTTTGGTCGAGCTGCAGGCTTCAGCGGGCTTGTCTGGTATCAGTCAGCAAACTTACCAGACTACAGAAGTCACTTGACAAGAAGATCTGCTTTTAATAGTTTTGAAAAGCGCCACTGCTTTCAAAGGTTTCTTGAAAAAGAATGTCCACAAAGTAGTTTACTCTTGTACCCAAGAGGTATGTTCATAGTTTTATTTCCTCTAATTGTAGTATCCTACTCTCTTTTTGGTTTATGATTCAAAACCCATGTTAATAATAAACTATTCATCTCTTCAACATCCATTTCACAAAGTCATATAGCATGTACTGTATAAGCCTTCCATATGCCAGGTACAAGAGTGCTTAAAATATGGAATATTTAAATTTTAAAAGTTTATTACAATAAGATTCATTGCCATTAGCCTCTCTTAGAATAATCCCCTCACTTGTAATACACTTATCCTTCTGTTTTTGCCAATTTCCAAAGCAGTTCTGGGAGTTTTCATTCACAAATGTCTTTTCAAAGTGATAAAAAATGGGATGAATGGTGCTGCATAATAACATCCAAAAGAAAGGCAGGCTTATTAAAATATTATAATGTGTCCTCATCTACTTTATTTACCAGATCTGATCTGGCATTATCCTACTTCTGGTTCTTCCTCCAAGTCAAAATGACCATGAAATGTAAATATTTTAATTTAGTGCAGGAAATGAATATGGCCAGGACAGCACAACTAGATACTCAGAAATGTGAACTTCCAGAACTGCTTCAAGAAAGTGGCAAAAACAGTGGGTAAGAGTGTTCAAAGCAAGGAGGAATATATTTTGGGGGCATTAATAGCAATTTGTCTGTTTACTGTAATGATTATCTTAAATGGAGACATTCATTAATGAAAGTTATATAATAGTGAGCAAAAGTAGATGTGTTTTAGGTCTCCATGAGCTTACAATGAAGTTGAGCATGGCAATGATAATGCAATATATTATAATAATTGTGTCAAGTGCCTAAGAAAGAAAGAATAATGGAGAGAGCATATAGTTGAAACTAATGGTGTAGGGGGGGGGGTGAGATTAATATGGATAAAGCTTAAGTTAGAATGGACAGTTATGGATGGCTTATCTGAAGAAATTATATCTGATAGGAGACCTAAATGGTGAGTAGAAGTTAACCAAGTGCAAAGTGAGTAACTATAAAGGGTCAGTATAAAGAAAGTAATGTCCACGTAATGTAATATTCATTAGCTTGTGTTTTACTACATTACACTTACAGAAACCAAGCCTCCATTACCGTAACAAAGCTCAGGTATGATACCTGTAGGTAATAATCCATGTGTGACTCTACTTCCTATATCTGCTTCATTCTAGGATCCTGATTGAAGGAGAAGACCTTATTTTGGCATGTCAATTCATGACAGAGTAAAAAAAAAAAAAAATAGAACAAAACAAACAAAAAGACCCCACTCTATTATATCATGCTTTTAAGTTGCTGATCATACATGACAGAGGCCATTTTAGCTCAATGTTCCATTGATCAAACAAATTCTATGGCTAAACAAGTTCCACTGCTCAAACAAAGTTCTAAATTTTGACAAGTTAATGTGTCAGGAAGAAGAGACATACTCTAAATAAGAAGAGAATGTTAATACTTAGGAACAAAACACAACCTACCACAAGTACTATGTGAATACCCCTTACGTGGCTTACTAATACACATTTGTAACATTTTACTGAACACTTCAGGACCTCGGTTTTCTCATCCCCAAAAAACACATTGAAAGAAACTGAAAAGAACCTAAAATTGTCTTTACAGGTTTGAGATGGCTCTTAATTTAGGAAGCAGTGTTGTGAAACTATACATGTATAATAGGGAGTCTAATATTTCTCAACATGTCCCCTTGGCATTTTGATCCATTATGGGATAGAAATAAAGTAAGTTTTAGTTGCTACCTTGGCCTCTAACTGCTAAACAACCTTTGGCAAGTTATTGCAAGTCTCTGAGCCTTAGACCATTCTTACAAGCTATATCTAGAAGCCTCATGAGCTGGTAGCACTTGTCAGAGGTGGCTGGATCATGCTAGTGTCATGGTTAGAAGGGCTTAGCATAATTCAGGGTATGGATAAGGGAGGCCCCACCCTGAAAATGGGTAGCACTTATCAATAGGCTTCTAGCCTAAATAGAATATAAAAGGACAAAAGGAAGGTTACTTGCTGTTTGCTGCTTGCTGCCTCCTGCCTACTCTGCCACAGACTGTTTCTCTTCTTCATTGCCCCTCTGCCATACCACCCTACCCTGGAACTTGATCTATGAACTGAAACCTCAACAAATTATGAGCCAAAATAAACCTTTCCTCCCTTAACTTTGGCTGTCTCAGAGACAAAAGTAACTAAAACAACTATTACAAGGATTATATGAAATAATGTATGGAATAAGAGCATTTTGTATAATCCCATGAATATACTAATCATTATTGTAATTATCTGTCTAAATAAATACCTCTATGAAAAATTGAAAAATGAATCTTTCATATTCTCAGTTCCATGCTTTAGTCAGCTACATCAAGCTCACAATATCAAGAATCAAAATTACTTCTCCCCCAGGTAATCCCCATCCAGTTCCCTCTCTGGTCTTCATTATGCTGATTAGTAATACTGACTTGCTTCTAATCATAGGATAAGGAAATTTCAAAGTATTTCTGGCATCCACATCCCAGCTCAGTTCTATGTATTCTCCTTAATAATATAGTTTACATTTGTCTCTTTATAATATCAAAGACACCACCTTACCCCAGAGTCTAGTATCTCACTCCCTGATCATTAGAACTATTCTTTCTGTCTATACTCCCCCCCCCTTTTTTTTTTGAGACAGGGTCTCCCTTTGCAGTTCAGGCTGGCACTGAGCTCACTATGTAGCCCAGGCAAACCTAGGACTCAGCAGTCCTCCTGTCTCTGCCTCCCGAGTGCTGGGATTACAAGCATGAGCCACCATGTCCGGCTTTCACCCCCTTCTTAAGCAGCCTCTGATCATCTGATTCTCACACTTATAGCCTCATAGTGGCTCACTTGTGTAACATAAAGTCAAAATTTCAGCTGAGTGGCCAAATTCCTGTACAATTTGATCTGGCCCACTTTTTTTTTTCAATATTTCTTTTTCCTCTTTTAGCTGTATACTCTAGTCTGATCCTACTGGCTGAAATCATCATTGTCAGAAAACCTCCATGTTCTAGAATAGCACTGTTCAGGAGAAATTTAATGTAAACAACTGCTATGATTTTCAATGATCTAGAAGTTACATTTTTAAAAAATGAAGAAATAAAGAGGAAAATAATTTTAACAATCAACTAATTCATATATCAGTCTTCTGACATGTAATCAATATAAAAAGATTAATTTTACATTCTTTTTTCATACTATGCCTTCAAAACTCCTTGCTTGGGGCTGGAGGGTTAGCTCAGTGGTTCCGGCACCTGCCTCACAAGCACAAGGTCCTGAGTTCAATCCCCGGTAACCACATATAATGCTGGGCGTGGTGCAATCAATACCACATACCACAGTGCTGGGCGTGGTGGCTCACGCCTGTAATCCCAGCACTCGGGAGGCAGAGACAAGTGGATTGCTGAGTTCGTGGCGGCTTGCCTGGGCACCATAGTGAGCTCAGGGCCAGCCTGAACTACAAAGCGAGACCCTGTCTTAAAAAAAAAAAATCCTTGCTTGTTTTACATTCAAGGTAAATCTCAATTTAATAACCAGTCACATCCCCAGTGTTCAAGACACATATGACTAGCTGGTAGAGTACTGGATAGCAGATGTACTCCCTACCCTATATCTTGAGGCAAATTCTGTACCCTCCTAGACATGACTCCCATTAAATCTGTTTCCTGTGGAATGCTGTCATTTGAAGATATGTACTGTAACAAGTCAGCAGGTCTTCCCAGATTCTCTCAGCTAAAATTCATCTTTCCCTTCTCATGTTTCCATATCCATTATTTCATTATATATTTAAAACGTGGTGAGTAGATAATACACTCATTTCAAACTCAAAGAGGGTATCTGCTGGCTGTCCATGCAACATTCCCATGCTCCTACCCTAGCCATTCAATTCCCTTTCCTAGACAACTAATGTCATTGTATTCTTAAGGTATCCTTGTAGAAAAGTTCTACATACATATACAAATATATAGGCAAATGTATATATTTCTTCTTCCTAGAAGAAATAGCGGTGTACTAAACTTAATAGTCTACCTTAGACATCATTTCATGTGGAACGTACCTAAAATAGTTCATCAAACTTTCTGCTATGTAAAAAAAAAATTATTTGTGTTTGTCTCTCTGAAAGGCTTTTAATCCTTAGTAGGTATAGATTTGTTTTCTTTTCTGTATCCTTGCATAATTCTTCATTTTGGACTGTGGTGCTCAGTAAATGTTTTTTAAATTAAATTGCTCAAACTACTACCAGATTAATCTTCCAAGTGCTTTTTTGCATATGGCACCCCACCCACGTGAAAATGCCATTAACTTCTAATTACCCAAAGTATGCATTTCATATTCAAGGACCTTCACAGTAAGACCCAACTTTCCTCTCCAGAGTATTCTTTACTCCCTAGCAATAAACACTTTACATTAACCAAAAAGTCTGCCACTGGAGCTTTTCCACGGGTTGGTTTGTATGCATGGTTAACCTACTGTGTGTGTATGTTGTGTGTGTGTGTGTGTTTTATTCTAATGTCTTCTCAAGTATACTATAACTTCCTGCAACACAGGTGATATCTAATGCCTGTATTTATCCCAAGACAGTGCTTACAAGACAGTGTTTACAACTTGGTACTGTTCATTGCATAATTGATGGGCTTGTACATATTTTTTCCAGGCCTTCTTCTCTTCCCTCGGGCCTGGCCTGCCCCAGGCTGGATTATAATTGACAAAATTCTACACTTCCTTTTGGCAGAGACAGAAGACCATTTGTTTCTTTAATCCATTTTTATTTTTTAGTCATTCTTTCATCATTCAAGTGATTCTCCAGCCAGAGAAGTTGTAGGCAGAGATAGTGACAAAGGTCAACACAAAAAATAAGCATAGTTTCTGTGCAGGAGTTATTTTTCCCATTTTAACATTTTTGTCTGGAGTTCCATTTATTTAAATCCCAAATCACTGACTTTTCACACACTCAAACAATAGGAACTGCTTTGCAGTTCACTTCAAAAGCCAGTACAGCACTCCCACAGCTAGCTAGCACTTCAATGCAGCCCAGTAGTACTTAAACAGTATCAGCTCAAAGACAGGAAGTGTTACAATGGCTACCACTTAGCGAACATTGTGTGGCAGATGCTATTTGAAAGCTTTCCACCCTTCATTTCTTTTAATCCTTACAACCACCCTGAGATAGCCTCTATTATTCATAACTTGAAGATGAATCAACTGAAGCTGGGGAGGGCCAGGTAACATGATCAAAGTATATATTAGTAAGTAGTAGAGGCAGTCCTTGAACAGGGGCAATATGGTTCTAAAACATATGGTCTAAGTACTTCGGATATTTTCTTCCCTTGTTGATATGGTAGCTGCCTTTCTGATGTGTATCACTTGGCATTTGTTATATAAAAACCCCTCTGCACTTTAGGTATTAGGACTCTCATCTTTGGACCCTTTCCATTGTCTTGAAAGAAAAACAGAGAAAGGGAGCCATTTCTGATGCATAATTTCTCCATTCAAAAGAGGGTGAAGTGAGCATTACCATTTGTCAGTGAATAGTATTTATTTTCTTTATTAGCAATAGTGATATGCCACAACTCTAGACCTGTAGGGTAATATATCACACTACTATTCCTTCCTAATAAAAAAATCTTCTGTACTATATGATATAGTTTAGATCTAAAATGTACCCCCAAAGCCTCAAGTATTCAAGGAGGGCTTTCAGGAGGTGATCAGATCATGGGGGCATTATACTCATCGCTGGGTCTGTCCATGGGTGAGTTTGTGGCTGAGTATAGTGTTAAGAGATGATGGAGCCTGGTCAGGAGAAGCGGGTTCTTGGGGTGTTACCCAAAGAGTAAATTATTATTCTTAGCTTTTTCCTTCTTTCTCTGCTTCCTGCCTTCCATGATGTGAGCAGCTTTCTTTTGCAGTGCAGTTCTGCCATGCTTTTTCTGCCTTGGAGCTGAGTGACTATGGACTGAAAACATGATCCAAAATAAACTTTTCCTCCTTTGATACTATACTCCAGTGATGAAGAAAGTGACTGAAGCACTGGACCAATGCCCCCTTCCTCTAGTCAGGAAGTGACTTGAAGGTATCGATACATGCATACATACATAAATATTGTACAGGATAAGAATTTCCATGTATAAAAAGGTCGCTGTTATAAAGTTAGATGATTTTAGAAAAGTACCTTTACTGCCTTACTTTGACTACATTCATTTTTGTTCACAGTTACACAGATGTCTTGAAAAAATGAAAAAGAAGCTTCCATCTCTGTGTAGGACTGACAATAGGGAGCTTGTGCCAAGACACTTGAATCAAGTCAGAGGACACACATAAAAACAAAGAGTGAAAGAGGGAGCTTGAAAAGAAGGATATCTTTGAACAGAACACTTTGCCTGCTGAGTCTCACACATTCCCTTTTTGAGGTGGAAAAAAAAAATCACTGTTCTTTTTTTTGCTTCAGAATCTTTTACTTGGTGCAGAAAAAAACTGCTGTTTTTCCACTCAGGCTTTTCATGCTTTGATTGCTACTCACCAAGAAAACTCTGGACACTAGTGCAGGTACATCCAGCCTTCTGACTTGCCTGATTCATAGTAAGTTACATCAGTGAAGAATTGTCTTGGACCACCCCTAAAATGTATAATACAGTCAGTGTTTGTAAGTCACAACAATTCCTACTTTATATATGTTATTGTAACACATATAGAAAGGTAAGTAGGTAAACAACCTGCATCCCTCAGGTCGAGCATACTGCACCCAGGTGTTCCTTGCCACGCATGAGCCAGCAGCATCAGCGTCACCCTGGAATTTAAAATGAAGCATCTCAGGCATCTCCACAGATTATTGCACCAAATCTGCATTTTAAAAGATGCTTATGTGATCTGTGTGCACACTGAGCTTTAGAAGGTTTGTTTCCCATCTTTTCGTGTAGCCTCTCAGTTAGTCTTTGCTCATTGTGTGGACACAGAAATCTGAACTCTATAACTGGACAGGAAACAGATCATCAGTTGCCTCCTGTTCTTTGGCAGTGGCCATGGTAGGAGTAGACTGCACTGTATTTCAAATAATTATATGTACATATATATACATATACATAGTGTGTGTGTGTGTGTGTGTGTGTGTGTGTGTGTGTGTACAATGAAGACAACTGCACGTTAGCCACAATTTCCTTCCTCAGCTTCATTTTCTTTGTTCTTACTCTCCTGGTGTCTCATGTTGCCACAAAACAGACATTTAATATTGCATAATGGGGACATTTTAAATTCAAAGCATTAGAACCTTTGAGAATAGGTAATCCTTTAAAAATTAAGTTTATCTGTATTTATAAACCTTCATTTAATTGGATGGCGACAATAGGATAAAAAAATCCTACCTCTGAAGGCATGCAGAGGAATGATTAAGTTAATTTATAATAATTGTTTTAATCTTGATATATTGAGTTGTACCATTTAACTCTGAATTCTCACAGTCTGAGGTAGAGAAAAAAATACATCTTGGTGTTGTATACTGTACCTCTGAATTACAGTAGATATTCTGCCCTGTAGTGCCAGCCTTTCACCGCATTATTCATGTGATAAATGGAGAGAGATTTGGAAGTGGTTCCTTACTCTACCCTCAATACTTAATTGCCTCTGCTTTAAAACAGAAGCCCATTTCAGAAGCACAGCCATTAACAGCTATTAGTTCTTTAGTGATAATAAATTGTCCAGACCAGAACTCAATTGAGGAAAGCACTCAGGAGCCAGGCACAGGACAAATGGTCTAAAAGAAAGGCAGGCATGAGTTGAAACAAGAAAGGACAGGAAGGGATCTAAGACAGGGAGAGAACAATGGTAATTTACAGAGATCAGCTTGGACTACTTCTTCATCTAGGTTCAAAGCATCCTGCTGGCTGCTGTTTCCAAGGGTTTTCTCCTCTATTTCTTCAAGGGACACCTAGAGAAGCAAAGACCATGCTTTTAAGGTGATGTAACTATTTCTTTTTGTTCGTGGAAGCCATGCCCACTTCTGCCTGTGTTGGCATTGCTTACTGTTCTCCTTGCTAGGACTCCCTAGTTCATGCCTGGTTTTACTGTTTGGGAGACTCAAATCTGAGCCACCAATGAAGGGGAGGAACTCTAGGTGGAGGCCCAGCCTCTTAAAGGAAGAACCAAGGAATTTTATTGGAAGGAACAGAGAACTCTCCAAGTCATTTTGGTAAGAGTTAGCATCCTATTATTTTACTTTTAGAAAAAATTATACTTTCAATCTCCATCCTTCTGTGAGCTCAGCTCCATCCATGATTTCTATCTCATAGTTTCCCAACACACTCCTGGCAGGTGTGTCTAATAGCTTTTCATCATCTGATATCCAGTATGGTTCTAAACAATCAGGAGAAGACAATTATATTTGGTCAGCTTTGCACTGCTGAAACAAAGTACCTGACTCTTTCAGTTTAAAGGTGAGGTTTAATTTTGTTCATGATTTCAGAGAGTATAGTACAACATTGATTAGTTCCACAAAGATATGGCAGGAATGCTTGGTGGCAGAGAGCTGTTCCATACATGGCAGACAGGAAACAGAGTTAGAAAAAGCCAAAGAAGAAGAAATGATCAAGGTCCAGATATAAAGTCTAGGGTCACAGCCTTGTGACTCTCCTTCTCCAGCTAAAATCCTAGTTCCAGCCTATTCAGTTTGGAAGTCATCAAACTGTGACCCATAGATAAGGTTATTGCCCTCAAAATTCAAACTCTTCTTCAGGACATTCTTAATCAAGTTGACAAGATCAAGCAGCTCAATGATCACTGTATACATGTGACATTTATGCAAGTGTCTATTTCCAAATTTTGGTAAGAAGCTCTGAATGTCAATACATATATGTGAATCATTGCTTTTGAATTGGAAACAAAGTACATGGGAACTGAAAACATGGTAATGCAGACTACTTTCAGCAGTGTAGAGCATTACATTTTCAACTCTCTTGGTGTCAAGACTTTAAACAGAGACATTATCAGCAAGAAGCAGATGTGGATCATTGTTATTAGTATTTCCATATGCTAACTTCCTTCTGAAGGTCTTAGCACATTCTACATTGACTATCTCATTTATATTTGAGGGCTTTTGATTACCATGAGAGGACTGGGGAACAGAGGGAATAGATACACAAGTGCATACTCTTTGAAAGTTCACAAAATGCCTTTGCATCTAGCATGTTCTTTGAGTTTCATAGCAAGTCTCAGAGATCTACAGAGATTATCATGGTTTGTTTGCGAAAGTGAAGCTTTTCAAAGTCAGCACTTCAGGCTGCAGTTGTCTGCTTCTTTGTACTCTGTTCTAAATGCCTGAAGGGCAGCAGCTTTCTGCACTGCTGTTGCTAGAAATGGTATTTGCTGTTCCTCATTTTTAAATCTTTAAAAATTTTGTTGGCATTTTTAGACAAGATCTCACCATATAGTAGTCCAGGCTGACCTTAAACTCTCATTGTATCTCAGATTGGCCTTGAATTTATGCTGATCTTCCTGCCTCAGCCTCCTAAGTGTTGGGATTACAGGATTTGCATCACCATGTCTGGCCTTCCTTGTTTTCAAACTTCTGAGCCCATAAGGTATTCAAATGTTTCAACAGCAGTGAGACCTGCTTCCTCTGCATCATTTGTTCTTCATTTCTGACACTTTGACACTTTATTGAAGCTTTGCAACCTTCACTGTAGTTTCCATATCCGTCTCCTTTCTTTTGGCCCCAAGCAGTATTTTAGCCTCTACATTTCTCATGGATCTTTATACCTAAATCAAAAGTGATCCTGGGCCGGAGGGTTAGCTCAGTGGTTCCGGTGCCTGCCTTGCAAGCGCAAGGACCTGAGTTCAATCCCCGGTAACCACATATAATGCTGGGCGTGGTGGCTCACGCCTGTCATCCCAGCACTCGGGGGGAGGCAGAGACAGGAGGATTGCTGAGTTCGCGGCGGCTTGCCTGGGCACCATAGTGAGCTCAGGGCCAGCCTGAACTACAAAGCGAGACCCTGTCTCCAAAAAGCAAAAAAAAAAAAAAAAAAGTGATCCTGACTATGTAAGACTGCAACCCTCTCTATCAAACATTTGCATATGCTTCCACACCTCCACCACCCCACATTTGGACCCTTGAAAAACATCAGTATGCATGTACTTACCCAAATGGGAGTCCAGATTTCTGGTGTGGGTAGCCTTCATTTTATCCTTAGCAGCAGCCAAATTTTTACTAATCTTTATTTTTTGTCTTAAGAAATCAATGTACCTATTTTTTCTACAACATAAGATGACAGGATAGATAGGATATTACAAGCTATTTGTCTCTCCCACCCTGGTTCTGAAGCATATAGCTCCTTGAGAAACATTGCTCTTGAGAAACATTGCTCCTTGAGAAACATTACTTACTGTAAGCTTTATTGTACTTATAAATGTTTCCATATCTGTCACACTGTAGTGTGACCTCCTTGAAGACATGAATGTAACTCAGTTACTCTTCATATTTGCAAGTATCACACAAGAGTGCCCAGGGTGTAATTTGTTGAACAAATGAATGAGAAATGCCAAAAGAAGACATTTGAACTGCTGCTGCATTATTTTCCCTATGACCTGCCCTGTTGCGAACAAAAGCGCAAATTACAAATATAGTGTCAGTGGTGATGACAAAAGTTCTTTTCTCTATTTTCCTTTGTTCTATTATCCCAGAGTATTTATTTCTTGGGTTCTATATTGCCCCTCATTGATTAATTATACACTCCTTTTTTAGTCTTATATGATTAAACTGACAATACTTGTTCATGATTGAATTCATGACCCCTAAAAAAATCTAAGACTACAAAAAAACACTAGTTTCACTGTCTCATCTGTTGTTATAATACTCCTTGGAGGCATTATTCAGTATTATACTGTAGAAGATGGCATATCAAAATATAGGTGCAGTTCAGCTTCATGTTGTCTACCTACCATTTACACCCAAACTTGCAATTGTCTTCATATTGATGGCTGTTTACATTTCTATCATACCTGCTGGGCCATGCCATTGCAAACTGTCTGCAATGAAGAATGAACTGTTTTGTTTTGCTTATTTTAAGTTTTCATTTTATCAAAAGTTTTGTAAAATATAAATCAAGCAAATTACCAGAAAGTATAATGAAAAAATTATATAAAATAAAAGCCCCATTTTATTAGCATCAAAAAGGACTCCATTGAATTTCTAAAGTTCTCAAATGAATACTCTCAACAACTGTTATATTTTATTGTGAACCATCATCAGTCTACAAGTAATATATGAGGAGCACTGCCTGAGACCGTGTGTTCAACCAAGACTTAGCAAAGCCTTCCTAAAAGCTGGAATTGTCTTTGGATTTCTAGCACATAGGTGCCATCATGCCTGATGATCATCATGTCCAAGTGAAGGCATGTGCCCTGTAAAGTACTATCAACCATTGTGGGCATAAGTTGCAATTGACATGAATAACCTTGCAGTGTAATGGAAGGTGCAGCCTGTAGAGAAAGACTTGGGTTAAATTTCTGGTTCAGCTATTTATGAACTATGTGTTCTTGAGCAAGTTATCTTTTCTGTGCCTTAGTTTCTTTATCAATAAAAAGGGATAATTATAGTAGTTACCCTGCAGTGATGCTGTAAGGATTAAACAATGTAATGTATTTCAAATACTTTGCACAGTACCTGACATATCCTACAAACTCCTGAAGTTTGACTATTATTTATCTATAACTTTTATAGTCTGTTTGGGTTGTTGTAACACAATACTATAAAGTTGGTATCTTAAAAATAACAGAAATTTATTTCCTACAGTTCTTAAGGTTAGGAAGTCCTCAGTCAAGGTGCTGACAGAGTCGGTATCTTATAAAGGATCACTTTCTGATTCATAAATGACGCCTTCTTGCTGTTTCATCACATGGTGGAAGGGCTGAACCAGCTCTTTGAGGTTTCTTTTATAAAAGAAAATCTCCAGGTGGGCTCTGCCCCATGGTCTAATCAATTTCTAAAAGTCTTACTGCCTATACAATCATTTTGGAGATTAGGATCTCAGCATATGAACTTTGCGAAGAGGGCACAAGCATTTAGACCACAGTAAAAATGATTAGTAGGGCACGTTATGTACTGCTTATTTCATGAAATGATAGAAACTCCAGATCTGTATTTCATACACCTCTCATCTCATGACCATTAGAACTGTATAACTCAAGCTTGGCAGAACTGCTCCCTAATGCATCTTACTTCTCTTCTCCCTTCTACTCAGGTTGACTCCTCATGGCTCCCTTGCAACCTGGCAAATGCACTTACTTATTTTTTCCTTACACTCAACTGGCTAATTCCTACTTTTTGACATTTTCTGAGGACCACCCCCAACCTAGAATGTCCTTTTCATTCTTTGTCACAGTTATTTTCCTCATTTAAAATCAATCTCCAAATTACCTTCCACAAATAGCAGTTCTCAAATTTTACAGTTCATCAGAATCACCTAGGAATATTATTAAGCATGATTTTTCCTGAGCTCTACTGGAAGTTGTAATTCTCTAAGCTTGGGGTATGGCCCAAGAATTTGATTTTCTCTAAGGACTTTCTCCACCCCTTCACTGCCAATATCTCTCTGCGGCATTAACTTTTTTGGATCACAGATTGAGAAATACTGTTGTGTAAAAAAAAAAAAAAAAAAAAAAAAAAAAAAAAAAAAAAAAAAAAAAAAAAAAAAAAAAAAAAAAAAAAAAAAAAAAAAAAAAAAAAAAAAAAAAAAAAAAAAAAAAAAAAAAAAAAAAAAAAAAACAGTAATTAGCATCACTCAGATCAATTCTTTCTCCTGATTTCCTAAAATGCTAATACTTTAATAAAGTACCACCTTATTAACTCAGCTCCATTACCTTGGAATTCTTAATAATTGGAAAGAAGCCAGACTGCCAAAAAGAGAGGTGAGAGGCTAAAGATGAATCTCCTTTCAAGATGATGAGTAGCAATAACCACGCATATTTCCACAGTTGCCAAATAATTCCTTGCTGATTTATTCAATTGCTTAAAGTTTCTTGATTAGTTCACTTAAGATCTCATCCACAATTTTCTTTCAATCAGACTGTTGCCCTAACCTCTTATTTGGTCTCTCCCATTTCCATTTTTGCTGCCTAGCCATTCCTTTCCTTCCTAGACACATATGTGATCTTTAAAAAATGAAAACTAAGAATAAAACTCTGGCTGGGCATGGTATTCATATATGTAATCCCTTCACCCTGGGAAGCTGAAGCAGAAGGATCCCAAATTCAAGCCCAATTTGGGCAATGAAGTGAAATGCTGTCTTAAAATAAAAAGTAAGTAAAACTTAATTTTAATAAGAGTGTAGCTCAGTGCAAAGGCCCAGTTTCTATCCCCAGCACAACAACAAAATAAAAATAATAAAATTAAATAAAATAATAAAATTAAATAAAATAATAAAATTAAATTAAATAAAGCAGGCCTGGAAATTTAGCTCAGTGGCTCTGGTGCCTGCCTTAGTGAGCACAAGGTCCCTGGTTAATCTCTGGTAACCACATATAACAATATTGGGCATAGTGACTCACACCCACCAGCAATCAGTACCACACACCACAATGCCGGGTGCGGTGGCTCACACCTGTCATCCCCACACTGGAGAGGCAGAGGCAAGAGGATTGCTGAGTTCGAGGCTTGCCTGGGCTACATAGTGAGCTCAGGGCCAGCCTGAACTACAAAGCAAGGCCCTGTCTCGAAAGAAAGAAAGAAAGAAAGAAAGAAAGAAAGAAAGAAAGAAAGAAAGAAAGAAAGAAAGAAAGAAAGAAAGAAAGAAAGAAAGAAAGAAAGAAAGAAAGAAAGAAAGAAAGAAAGAAAGAAAGAAAGAGAGAAGAGGCAATAAAGAAAAATATGAGTTAAAATGAATTTACAGTAACATCTAAATGAATAAAATCTTTCAATGATTTCTGTTGATTTTTGTACAATCAAGTACTTTATCAGTGGTTATGAACTCTGCTAAATCGAGTCTCATCTGCCTGGCCAGTCTCACCATGTTTCACTGTCCTCCTTTCTTTCAGTTTGAAGAGTAGAATATAAATTCTTCCTGCTATGGAGCCATCAATCTAGAATATCATTTTTGGCATTTCTTCCCCACCTCCAGTATCACCCAAACACACAACCTTGTGTTAATCAACCATTATTTATCTTTTGGTTCTTGGCTCCAGTGTGTTCCACAGAGATAACTCCCTTGGCTCCCACTGTAAATAAGCATCTTCTGCTATAGGCTTCCCAAGAATACTTCCTCAGAATACTTGTATCAGTTTGTAGGTGCCACCAATGTAAGTGTTTCACTAAAGCCCATCTCTTCTTCTAGACAGGAAGTTCCATGAGGACCCAAAGCATGTGTATTTTTGTTTGTAACTGCATCCTCGGTACTATGGCTTGTGTTTAGATGTTCCCCCAAAGCCTCTTGCAGATGATGTGGGACGTTCCTTTTCAGGGTTAGTTGAATCCGGAATGTGTGCTGCTGGGGTTAAGGGCATGTGATTAATAAACCGGTACAACTGTGTGATTGATTGGTTTGGCCTCTGCCCTAATCCCCGGTAGTCTGGATGGGATAAAAGGGGCAGAAAGACAGTGAAGGCTACCTTCACTGCTTGTGTCCACCATGTTGTTTCTCCTCTGCAATGCCTGTTTGCCATTCCAGCCTTGGAGCCAGCAGATCATGGACTGAAACTTCTATAATCTGTAAGCCAAATAAACTCATTCCCTTTTAACTTTGAGTGTTGAGTATTTTGTCTCACCAATGAGAGAAAAGTAATTCACACACTCAGTATTTAACATAATAACCAGCAGAAAGCAAGTGATTAATAAATATTTCAGAAAATGGATGGAATGAAAACCTTTCTTGCCCAGGGCTGACCATTTTGCTCTCAACTTTCCTTCCAAAGTGAACACTATCTTGGTTCCGTGTAGGGGTGGGGTTGGAGGGTGATTACAAACTCTTCCTGGAGGGGAGACCTGGCCAAAATAATAGCACTCAAAACCTACTTACATAATCTTTAAGCTTTAGCTTAGTTCCATCAATCAGGGAACAAGAGAGTCATGACACTCCTGACCTTGGCCCCTTGGCCTCTGTACTGAGTAGCTCACTTGCTCCCAGAAACTATTCAGGAATCAGCTGGTAATAATGGGGTCTGTTTTCAATCATTAAGTTGCAGCTCAGCATTGTCAAATCCTATTAGCTGTTATGTTAACCAGCATATGCCCTCTAAGGTAAATACATAACAGTGTTACTGGGATTAAATTACCCATTCCAACATGTATGCATGAAATTACAGTTCTTGAAGTGAAATTAGGGAGAAATGATAAGCAACTACTGGTGATGGTGACAGGGCATGGGTACCTTGTGCAATGAAATGGTCATTTTTTGGCAGCATGTACCATTCAAAATTTCACATAAGGGTTAAACCAGCACTGCATTTTAGTACCACCTCAACAACTAGGAAAACTATAGTTCAAGTTACATGTAGGCCCATGAGTTTACATATATGAACTCCTTGTCCCTAAGCTTGTGACTCACCCAAATAATCATAGACACATAAACAACTCAAGATATTTGTCCTAGAACATAATTGAAGAGCTGGCAGAAGGATGGTCAGTTTAAGCCCAAGATGGAAAACTTAGAAATTTCATAAAACACAATCTCAAAATAAAAAGAATTTAAAAAGGAATGAGGGTGTAGCTCAGTGTGAAGGTTCTGGTACTGGGTTTGATCCTCAGTACTACACACACACAAAAAGACCTGGGTTTTTAAAATTTCAGATTGAGTCCATAGACTGTTTTTGCTTGCAACATAGGTAACCTATACATAAATCCTGACTTTGCATGGATGCAGAGGTAACGTGTTAATGCCTTTGTTAGTGAAAACCTGAACCACACAGCAACTGGACAATTCAAACAATATTCTAATTGGTCATGATTCCCTGAACGTTCTAATCTTACAATCTCTCCTTTTGGTCTATCTGAGGAAAAGAGTGCCACAGGAGGACTATAACAGTGATTAGCTTCATAATTATTTTATTTGCTTAAATATTCTGCTATTTGGATTTTTCCCCAACTGTGACTGTTTTAACTGTCCTTTCAAATGATGCAATTAGTGATATTCTTCAACATCTGAGATACTTTTGGCAGGAACCTGTGGATCTCAGTAATTTGGGTAGTTTTCTACAGAGCTGGCAAAGCCATTTTAGCATAATGATTCTTCAAATGAGTGTGCTTTGTGTATGCTATGATTTTTCCTTTTAGTTATAACTGAAAAAACAAATAAAATCAGAAGTAGGGCTCATCTGAAAACATACAAAGAAAATATTCTGCCAAAATGTTATATTTTTCAGATAATCTTAACCCATCCTCTGCTAAATCTTCCATTGGTCTAGGATTAGGATGCCTTTTGTAAAATGTGTTCCCTTGGTTATACTCAATTTTTGTTCTGTATGTAATTCCAGATTTCTCAATAAAACCATCTGCTGTACAAAGTAATTGCTAAAATTTCACTTGGAAAATGTTTGCAAAGTGTCCATTAGACATAATTATTCTTTGCTTACTCTATTCTCCTAAACCCATGGAAAATAGGGACAAATATTTGTAAAATGAGGTAATCAGTGAGCTCAGATGATGAGTTGCTACATGACCAGGTGCTTTACCATAGTAAATGTGCCATGGGTAAATGCTGGTTCTCAAGACAGGCTCCACTGGCTGACTAGTGGCCCATGAGATGCTCAGATGTAACCATTTTAATCAGTAAGATGCTTACTCATAGGGTTCTTCTGTATGAGACTTAAAAATAAAATCGTTGGTCAGTGGTGGGGGAAGGGGAAGCAGAAACTGAGTAGCAGAGCTCATCCAGTAGCAGAGCACAGCTGACCTTGAGATGCCAGGCATGTCACTGAGCTTGGTTACATGACTGTGCCCACTCTGTGGGTCAACTTGTCATGATTTTCTGAAGTCCATTCATTCTCCAGTGTCGGTCAAACTGCAGGTGAACTAAGACAAGAACCTAGGGCTCCTCCACTCCAGGCTGAGTACCTCATGGGCCCTCAGCATTGCTAACTGTTTTAAAGGAGCCTCTTTGCTTCTCAATTACTGGTTTTCATGATTAAAAGTCTTCTATTTTTCACTTTTACCTGCCAACATATTCTGTACTGGGCTTTAGCTCTGTGCAGAACAGCAGCTGGTATTTATTTCTCACGTGTTTTTAGTGGTTATGTCTACATTTATCCCCAGAAAAACTAACATCTTCATATATCCCCAGCTAGCAGAGCATTTCCAAATTTTCCCTATTCAGCTCTCATGCAGAAAGACAGTAAGTCTTGTCTGAAAAAGCTTTGAGAGATAGTCCTGTCTAAAGATACCATAATGCCAGTCTGCAAAATATCTGCATCTACATTGCTTGGTAGGTTTTAGAAAAATTTAGAATTTTTCTTTTTTTAGTTTCCAAAAACTGTTTATTACAAAAAATTCAGACATAAAATGTAGAGATAATCATAAAGAACTCCTAGATACTGATCACCTAACTTCCACAGTTACCACCACCTATGGTCAACAGTGTCACTTACTTATCTCATTGAACTCTTCTCTCCCTGAATTATTTTGAAGCAAATTTCATGCATGCATATTCCAAAATGCAAAATAAAATTTTAAACTTTTAAATAAATATCTCTGGAATTTTGGTTTAGTGAGTTTGGAACAAGGTCCAAGATTATATATTTGCAACAAGTGAGCTTGATGTGCAAATTTTAGAAAATCTTCCTTTGACTCTTTCATGTACAAAGATAGAAGCTAGGCAGAAGTCACTAGTTGAAGGATGTTCATTGTTTTGATAGAGAATCAGGTCTGAAGCCCATTTGGAAAAGACAAGTGCTTTGAAAATAAAGTACCATTTACTGGGAGGCAAGGAAGCAACTTTCTGAAATGTCATCTAAACAATGAAGCCTTCCCAGTTCACACTGAAATCTTATTCCTTTGAGCTGAGCCTTCATTGACTAGATTCCTCATTTGGAAATTAAGCACAGACAGTGGTGTGACAGCTCATGTATTATGGAATTGATTTTACTCTTAAATTGCTTTAACTCTTTAGTTAAATTTTAATCTCATGATGGGTAGACACCTTGTCTGATCTTGCATTGTAGTGATGTCCTCCCTATCCCCTGACAAGCTTGCATGATATCCTGACATGATCTTTAACTATACTATATTACTTCATATTTTACACCATTAATGGGTTGCTTCACTGCATTTCTTTACTAATGTGCTAAAAGTAGAGAAAAAATGGGTGTTCCCTATAGTGTCTCTAAATAAAGGACACCCATGTGTTGTGATTTGAAAGATCTTGCTTAAATGTTCTCGTCCAAAACACTTCTTCAATAGCCTTTCATGTTGCCTTGAAGTGACACTCCTAATCATTAATTTTAAGTAGCTGGATTGAAGCTCTAAGGTTCAAGCAAAAATGTTAATCCAGGGACTTCTAGGCATAAATTGGTTGATGGTATCACTGTGAGGTAAATCAGTTTGATGTCACGAGGGCTTTTAGGCCTTGCTTTGGATGAGCTCAGTAAAGGTCAGTGGCTGGTGAATACTCAGTAGAAACTATTTTACTGAAAAGAGGCCTAGCATAGTTTATAACTAAGGCTATAGCTTTGGAGTGATATAATCTCATCTTTGACTCTTCCTAGTTGTATGACATTAGGCACATCTCTGAACTTCATTTCCGTCTTCTGTAAAGCAGGGATTAATAATAGAATTTAATTAATTCAATAAAATGCAGGATCTGCTGTGTACTAGGCTCTGAGGATACCACTGACACAAACCCATTTAAGGAACTTGCACTCTTGAACTTAAATTTTATATTTAAGTATTGTGCTGAGATTTAAATTAATAATGTACATGAAGAATTTAACATGGTAGCTGAGTCTGGGAAACATCACAAACATTACTTATCTCTATGACCATTATTATCCAGGAAGAAAGGTAGATACCACTGTAGAAAGATATTTCTTAGACAAATTTGTCTAAGACTTGGACCGTATATGTAATAGAAAGGAAAATCTATGGCTTACTTTCCCAAGCCTATGGAGAGTCTAGAAGCTACCCCACAAAGGATATTTGAGGGACTGTGAAAACCTCTGTCAGCCTAGAAGATATTCTTATTTCTGATTAGAGCACAATATAACAACAATAAGAACAATAAAAACCCTCTTGCCCCAGTATAAAATTCAATGTCATCGTTTACCCAAGATAGAATGCTTATATTACATGAATTTGTATAATAGAGCAATAGGGATAAAAGCAATGAGGTTTATGCAGGTGAGACAAATTGTCAGATTAGTATTTGTGCACTCATAGGCAGAGAAAGAGAACACTGATGGATATCAATAGGCCCAATAGTGCCAAATGATCTTCTGATGAGAAGTAGCACGTAAGACAATATACAGAGAAAAATACTAGCTATGAGATGACAAGAGATAAATGACCATAAAAGGCAAACATACTCTCATTACCTCTGAAGACAACACTCAAGAATTCAATGCAGGGCCAGAGATTTAGCTCAGTGGTTCCGGGGCCTGCCTTGCAAGTGCAAGGTCCTGAGTTCGATTCCTGGTAACCACATACAATGCTGGGCGTGGTGGCTCACGCCTGTAATCCCAGCACTCAGGAGGCAGAGACAGGAGAATTGCTGAGTTGGAGGCTTGTCTGGGCTACATAGTGAGCTCAGGGCCAGCCTGATCTACAAAGCAAAACCCTGTCTCAAAAGGAAAAAAAAAAAAAATCAATGCAAAGTGTCCAGGGAAGCATGCTGACCTTGGGCTTGGCTCAAGTAGAAAGAAAGAGAGGTCTGAAATGTGGGATAAGAAAGTAGCACCCAGATATGTAAGGATCATGCTCAGCACATGAAATAATGTGTCTAGGACAACAACAAAAACTTACAGTCCCTGCCCATTAGTATGGCGGAAACCTCTAAATGTATTTTCTGTTTTGGTTAGGACTAGCTTAATAAATTGGCAAGGATAACCATGTAGACACCTTTTATTTGTTTGTATAGCTGGGAAACTTGATATTAGGTGTCTTTGTTTTATTTATACCGTAATAAATGAGAAGAGAAATAGCTCATAAACTACATGGTCAGCTTTAATTAGTAAGTATAGAAACACTGGTGCACACACAAAAGAATTCTCACTCAAAGATCCAGGTAAAGATATACAGATTCATATAAATCCACATTCAAGAGTCAACATTCAACCATTTTTAAAGTGACTGCTTATTCTTGCCTTCCCTTGATTTATTTAGAAGAGTGATACTTATGTTCAGCATACATTCATGGCCTAAAATGAAGGACCATTGAATAAATTTAAAGATGAGTTTTGAATAGATCTTTTTTGTATGTTTTCTTTCTCTTTCTGTAAGTAACTAATGCTAGATTCCAAAGGTCACTTGTCTTTAACAATTACTCTGATACACTACATCCTACCTGCAGCCTTTAAAACATTCTAGCCTAAAGAGGATTCATTCTGTTTTCTTGGAAATAAATGTGAACTGTCAATTGAATACCACTAATTGATGTTTGAGGAGAGGGAATTTTTTCCCCTAGGCATGCTGGCTTTTATCTTGGTCAGTGACTTTGTTGTTTATAAAAAATCTATTTGTACATTCATAAAACATAGGTTGAGAGTTAAAGGATGGTACTTCAATTTTCCTTTGTCAAACCGGATAAAGACACTATTAGTATCTGAAACTGAAGAGTTTCTCATACAGTTTAAGGCCAGTACATTTTAATAGGTAGATCAAAAAGAGATTCAGATGTCAGTTTCACTTTAATGGGATGAAAATATCCACCCTAATCAAATCCCCAAGGCTAACTCGAGTTTTGCGGAGCTTGAGTTTTGCTTCTCAATTTCCAACTTCAGACCCCCATCATTGTTTCAATTGTAAAATGAGGCTTACCACACCTACCTTACAGAGTTATGGTGAAGATTAAGGTAGATAAAGTAATCATTTTTATGGTGATAATTAGCATCTGATTTTGAAGCCACATGAGAAATAAAATATTGGCCTAAGAACAATGAAGATAAAGCACTAGCTTTATCACCTGTGATATTTAATGCAAGGGTATCATTTGGCTGAGCAGGCAAATAGTTCTAGCAGTTCTCTCTTGACCATTGTTGGCCCTTGGGATGACTCACTGGAGGGAGTTTATGTCTGTGGAGTATGCAAACTACTAAAAATTTCTTCTTGTTTCTCTAAATACATAAGAGAGACCATTGGATCTACTAAGATAATTCTTTCCTGCTTCCATGGGTAAGGTTGCTGGATTTAAGATTAAAAAGCCCAGAACATACAATTAAATTTCAGATTCAGATAACTACTAAATAATTTTTAGTATAAGTATGTCCTATGTAGTGTTTTTTTTTGGCGTATTTATATTATCAGCATTATTTGTTTATCTGAAATTTGAATTTAAGAAGGATCCAATATTTTATCTGACAACCTTGTCCATGACATAAAAGTGACAGTAAGAGCAGGAGGAGAATTCCTGAGTGTTACTGTCATGTAAAGAATGTTGCTCAAAAGGCCATTGCAATGAAGGGTATACCTAACAGCTACTCAGTATGGGATATGTTGCTAAATATGTGTTTATTGCTTTCCTTCATGGAATAAGAATCTTCACACTAAATTCATTTATGCCAAGATATTAGTTTCTTACTATGATGCTCTTCCAGAATTATTTTTACTTTAAATGAGGTCCAGGAGGAGATCTACACTTAACCCAGAGAAATTCTTCTCTAATGATAAATTTTCAACTTTGACTGAGCATCATTAATGCCCCAGAGAGGTTGTTAGAAATAAAAATACCCAATACCCCCTCCCCAAGCTTGATTTTTAGGTATGATTTAGGCATTTGTATTTTTAACAAGCTTCCCTAGGGATTCTGATACATAGCAAAGTTTAAGACATATTCTTCTATCCTGTAAGTGCAGTGTCAAGGAGCAGGGGTTGGTATATACTGTAGGGAGCTGCAGAGAACTTACTCAGACTTATGATTTAACTTACTTGGATTTACAGATGTCTGCCTTGCCCTGTGGGATCAACTACTAGGATTATTGGTGGACATTTGCTTCATTCTGCAGGATTCTCTACTAGAAGAATTATGGCACTAGGATTATTGGCAGACATTGGCCCTGCCCTATGGGATCTTCTACTACAGGGATTATTGAAGATGTCCACCCTGCTTTATGAATGCTAGGATTTTGGGTGTGAAGGCCTGGGGTGAAATAAAGGTGCAGAGTATGAGTCCACTTCCTTCTGTGGCTGCTGCTCAGAGTAGCAAGAGTTGAGCCCTGGCTCAGGCTTTTTTCCAAGGTCCCACTTTGTTGTTTGTTGTTTGTTAATTCTTTTGCTGTGGCACTCATGGGGGACAGGAGTTTATCACAAGGGTTCTGGCTGTGTGCTCTTCCCCAGTCTCCCACAGTATACAGGCAAAAGTATACTTCTATCCAACTAGTTTCCTGAGAAAATATTACTCCAGCTTAAGAACTATTGGTTTAGAAGCATTGTTCACAAATGTTGGTAGAGAGAAGCATTCCTTCCTTCAGAACTTGAGGACAATATGCCTATACTCCAACCCCAAAATTTTGTGTATTGAAGAATTTAAGCAGAAGTCATGCATAAGAAGTTCTTTCCGGTACTTTTCAAGTACATTTGACATAATGTGCATTTGGTTCTGCCAGATATGGTCACAGCCATGATCTCCTTGCTCATTGCAGATTGCAGTCTACTGTGAAAGGGCTCTGAAAAAGGCAAGTTAGAGAGGTTGAGCTTGGCAGGAATAGAAAAGAAAGGTCAAGAAAAGCTTCATAGAGAGTAAGTTAACCTTCAGTCCTTAAAGAGTGATTAGAAATATACCAAGAAGAAAGAGAGAGAAGTACATATGTAGAGGCTAGCAGATAAGAGACTACTAAAGCTAGAGAAAGACTGAGACTGTTACACATTTTAAGACTCAGAGGTTCAGAATAGGAAAGAAATAGACATGAAGGGAAGAAAGAAAGAAACAAATGGGAGACCAAGTCACATGCACACGCACACACATTTTTTTTTTTTTTTGAGACATGGTCTCGCTTTGTAGTTCAGGCTGGCCCTGAGCTCACTATGTAGCCCAGGCAAGCCTTGAACTCAGCAATCCTCCTGTCTCTGCCTCCTGAGTGCTGGGATGACAGGCGTGAGCCACCATGCTCGGCACTGTGGTATGTGCTATTGATTGCTGGTGGGCGTGAGTCACCACGCCCAGCATTCTATGTGGTTACCGGGATCGAACTCAGGACCTTGCGCTTGCGAGGCAGGCGCCAGAAACACTGAGCTAAATCTCTGGCCCACACACACATATTTTGACAAAAAAAGATCCTCAGAAGACAGAGACAACAGAAAGGGAGATATAAATTCGGATATGAAATAAAAAATAACTACTCACTGTAGGATTTTCACTCTTGTTTAAACATGATAAACAAAATACCCATGTACATGTACATTCTCGGAAAACTAACCCATAGCGATGGGAAATCTGAATGGGTAGGAAATGAACACTACATTTGCCTATTCCTGATAACATTTGTTACATACAAATGGCTGTTTTCAGGGTAAATATTGATTATAATTCTAAAAGCAGGCATATACATCATAAATATATTTAATAATTAAGGGTAAAATCATAATACAGTATTGAGAAGTAAGGCAGCTTTTGTTTTCTGAACTTAAAGTAGAACCTCAAATAGCCATCACTACAAATCTCCAGGACTATAATATGTCTCCTACTTCAATTTTTGTTTTTAATCTGAATTCATTCTCTTGTTGTTATGAAACTTTTGGAAAGCTCTTTGCAGCTGACGAGCTCAATAGTTAAGTGTAGGCGATTTGGCTTCTGCTTCAGGCAATGTTGTCGAGCACACCAGCTTCCTGGAAAAAAACATAGTAGAAAGAGATCAATTTAGCTTCATGGTGCTTAATATCACCTCAAGGCCTTTCCCCTTCTGCTTCTTTTTCCTCTTTCTTTTGAATCATACATTCAGATAACCACATGTGTCAAGATTCAAAGGAACACAGCTCAGCATGTCTTTGTAAAGGTACAGAAGACAATATGGCATTACACATGCTCAATATGCTGTTTTGAATTCTCTAGAATTTTGTTGCTCCAAAATCAAATATCTTCAGATAGAGGGAAAGTATGTTGCTCAGTCAGAAATTTGTAGGTGCCAAGTTTGATTTGTTTAATTTTTCCCTTGTATTTTTTGCATATATTTTGCAAGGTGAAGGTGCTCTCTCTCTTTTTCTGTCTCTGTCTCTGTCTCTCTCTCTCTCTCACTCCTCTCTCCCATTCTCCCAATTCTAGTTCAGAAAGTAAGCAGCAAGTGAAGAATTATTGTATCTAGGAATGTGTATTGGATGACTTTTCTTTATAAATCTTGTATTAGCTGTAAACAGAAACCTAAGATGGGAAAGGAGCAGGCATATGCATGATAGTTCCTGGACAAAAGTAAATAGACGTGTAAGGATTTTTTCATCTATCTTCTTCCTTTAAATCAGAGAAGTGGCTACTTTCTTTGTGCATAGAGAATATGATTAAGGATGTCTTCAGTAGAATCCCAACTACTGTTCCTCTGTCAAAAATTTCTCATTTGAAGAGAATGAATGCCATTCCAGAACTTAGCAGCCTATTTTCAAAAGATCCTAATGAACTACTGTTTGTACAACAGTGACATTGGCACCTACAGTCTTGTTTTGACCATAATTCACATCAAGACTCTTTTCTTTTTTTTTTTTAATTCTTTATTGGTACAATTTATATACATCTCAAAATCACATATAACATTGGGAAATTTGTACCAGTATATGCCACAAGTTAATTCTCATTTTTACCCATATCCCTACCCACTCCCCCCTCCTCCC
>PVIC010009483.1:0-45526 GCA_004025085.1 Thryonomys swinderianus
CCTCCTAAGTTTTTTTTTAATGTATCTTTACATATTACCTTTTCACTTCTATGTGTATTTTGCAAAATTTCCATATAGTGTCAAAATTATATTAGGAATCAATTTTGGACTATGGATAGTTACTTGTTCCAATTTTTCTTTTTCTGTAATTTGTCTAGTTTTTAAAGATAGGGTCTCTGTATGTGGTCCAGGCTGGCCTTGAACTTACTATGTAGCACAGGCTGGCCTGGAACTCATGGTGACCCTCCTGCCTCAGCCTCCTGAGTGCTTCAGACTATAAATGCGCAACATGACACTTGGCTCCAGCACCATTTTCTCTGCGAGGTATTTTTCTTCCACTGAATGTTTTGACACTTCATAAAAAATCAGCTTGCCAGGCGTGGTGGCTCATGCCTGTAATCCCAACACTCGGAGGCAGAGGCAGGAAGATTGCTGAGTTCGAGGCTTGCCTGGGCTACATAGTGAGCTGAGGGCCAGCCTGAACTACAAAGCGAGACCCTGTCTCAAAAAAAAAAATCAGCTTGACAGGGCTGGAGATTGACATACTCATTGCACCCTTTGCCACTGAAGCAGTTCTGGAAATCCTCTTTCCTGAGTGTCTTTAGCTGCCCCTGACGTCTGGAATGATTAAGAACATCACATGTCATGGTCGTTTTGACTTGGGAAAGAGCCAGAAGTGGCCGGGGCCCCAGATCCAGTTCATCAAGTGGATGCAGACACACTGTAGTGGTTCTGCAAGCTGCCTTTCTGTAGGAGGAGGCCGGCAGCAGCACTCACCATACTATTCATGCTGCCCTGTAAAGACACTCACAAAAGAGGACTTGCAGAGCTGCCTCAGAAAGCAGCAAGATCGCGCTGAATGCATGTGTTTGTTTCTTTTAATTCACTGGAAACGTTATCAGACAATCCTGTCCTCTGTGAACAGGGGTACTTTATTTCTTCTTTTTTGATCATATGTGTTTTGCCTTTTTTTCTTTATTGTGATTTTTTTTAGGACATCTAACACTATGAACGCACAGTGAAAGGTGGCATTATTTCCTTGTTTCTAGAATATTCAAAAAGCTTTAAATCTCCCTTGACTCAGTACACCGGTAGTTATAAAGTTTTTGTAGATGAATTATACCAAGCTGATAAATGTCCTCTCTGGTCTTGTTTTTCTAAGATTTAAAAATCATCAATGGGCATTAAATTTTTCAAATTATTTTGTATTAAATGACTTGATCATGTGATATTTCTTCCTCAGATTGTCAATGAAGTATGTTACTTCATTTATTTGCAAGTAATGCACAAGCATTTTTTCTTTGACAAAACTCACCTATCATTATAATCCTTTTTATATACTGATGAATGCTACTTGCTGCTACTTCATTAGAGGTGTCTGTTATAATATTTTAGATAGATATGCCTGTAGTCTTCTTTTACCCTTTCCTTCCTCCTTTCTTTTCCATCTTTTTTCCCCTTTTTCCTTGGTATCTTTTGTTTATATATAGATTCTAATCTTCCAAGTCTGCATGCAAACTATGAATGACCATGTTGTGACACCACTGTCATCATGTCGCTGAAGTCTACACACTGCTCTGTGTGTGTGTGTGTGTGTGTGTAGTGTTTGGCTAAAATATAGAAAACAACTTTGTTGAACTAGGCTATCTCTTCCCTCGTTCTCTGGGTAGTGAGAATAGATTTTGTTGAGAATTTGGGGTCTTTACTGTTGTGTTTGACTTGCCAGTTTCTTTGCTTCCAAAGCTGCAATCTATGAAGAGGAAAACACAAGAAACTCACCTGGGCCCTGCCTGAAGTTCCATATTCCCAAACTCATTAGTCTCTTTTCTGTATCTTTCATAGCCTTACGCTCTATGAATTATAACCAGGGTTTTATTATGCACTAAAAAGTTCAACGATATTTGTGAGTCAGTAACTATTTTATATCAGAAAGTTAAAAAACCTATTTGATAAGCATTCAGCCATTTTAAGGTTATTTATAAAGTTGTCTGTTATGATTAAAGTATGTTTATAAATAACACATGTAAAATTTTTCGGTATAAACATTATCATCAGAAGAGATCCCTGAGATGAAAATTCACATATTTCGCTGGTGTCCTGTAAAGACAAGTGGAGTGCAGAGTACTATGAATCCAGGTCTCTCTATCTGGATCTCAATCTCTACCTGAGTCATCAAATGGAAAATATAACCAGTGCTCCAGACCTTTGTTCACCAAGTTTTGCCTCAGACTTTCCACTACAGCCTTCCTTTCTTTCTCAAGGAAGGTGACCCACTCACCAGGGCCCCTGTGACCCCACATTTCAGGGCATCTCATCAAGGTGTCGGTTCACTTACTTTACCATTTCACCTCTTGCTTTCTGGCTTGATCATTCTCTCACTATTGTCTCCTGCATCTCCCTCTCCTGAGGGTTACTGAACTTTACAGAGAGAGCAGAGAAAGAACAGCTTGGATATTCTGCCATGTATTTTGACATCAACTGGGGAGAAAGGTTTGAGGTTCACCAAGATCCTACTTCCTTTTCAGCTGCTTACTGTTGCTTTTCAGCTCTGAGATTTTATGCACGTGTGTAACATCAGGGCCACTCTGAACCAACACGATCTACCCTTCGACAGCAGTGATAAACAGGAAACCACAATAGCTATTATCTCCTTGTTCTTTCTAAATCACTAGATGAAGGAAATGAAGACCGGCTGATCATTTTGTGGAAAGTGAGAGCGGAGGACAGATCTTTATACAGCATAAAACAAAAGGCCAGGGAAGCTACTTCTTTGAAATTCTTACGACCAGTTTTCTATATCAACACCGAGAACCCAACAGACCTCTGCTGCACGGAGTGACAATCATACGTGAAGGTGCAAAAGCCCTGGGCCAAGACCTCCTTCCCACAAGGCCATTATAAACCTCTCTCAAGAAACTTGGGCAACTTAGGTATTAGGAAACCTTTCACTTCATCTGTGTTTTCTTCAGGAACTGTAAAATAGATTTTTCTTCATCACATCTGAACTATATCTGCCTGTTAGAAATTTAGCGAGATAATAATGTGCTTAGTATTTCGACCTTTATAGATAATATTGAACTTGCTTCCATTAAAATACAGACAAGCTTAAAATAATGGATTTTGCCACATGCATGAAAGTGAATGGACAGGCTCACAGTATTGAAATGGAGTACATGTGTACAGACACAAAGGCAGAAAAAAGGAAATCTTTTACTGTAGAGCAAGTTCACCTACAGTGTTTGCAGTGCTTTTTATATGTACAGTCAGAAATTTTACTTGGAATGTATTTGGACAGGTATCATTCTCTCTTTAAGGACAAAAAATATGCTTTAATATAATAATAATTCAGACTCTGTGATCAGACAAAGGTTAAATCTTACAGTTTCATGTATCATGTAGCAATTATTTATATATTATTCTTCTGTGAAGTAACAGCATCTACTTTTCAATAGCATCTACTTTGTAATAATATCACGAAGGTATTTAAGACAGGGTCTGAAAAATTAAGCATTAATAAGTGCACTCAAAACAATTATGAAATTATGAAAGAATATTCATGTTTATTCTTAAAAGAGATTTATGGAGAAATCACTTCCTTTCTGCTAGATGTTCCTAAGAACTGGGGATATAAGACAAACATGAAATAAAATTAATATTCTCTTACATACTGGACTTAGAGCTATGTGAAAAGACATATACAAAATAATTATACACTTTTTTGTAATAACAGTTTTGATAGAGAGTAGGACAACATTTTAGAGGGTGCTGAAAAAAAATAGTTGTTGCTGTCTTTACCCAGGGAGAAGGGTCCTTAAGGGAAACCTCAGAAAAATAAATGTTTACACTGGTTCCAGAAAGATAATAGAAATAGTTAAAATAAAGGGGGTTGAAAAAAATCTAGAAGACAGGTCCAGCTAAAAGATTCTGAGTAAAGAATAGGATGAGTGTTCCCGGAGAACAGGGTGGAAATAGCCAGTGTGCGAAAATGGTACCTCATAAGGGAGGGAGCGAGAGCTGCCCTTTTCAGAATTCCACGCACTGTCCAGAGAGCTGTGGAAAAGTACTGAGAGGTTTTTAGCAGTAAAGGCAAGGGCCCAATCTGTGGTGGGCTTTTGTGTGTGTGTTTATTTTTTTTTTTTTTGGTTTTTTTTTTTTTTTTTTTTTTTTTTTTTTTTTTTTTTTTTTTTTAGACAGGGTCTCACTTTCTAGTTCAGGCTGGCCCTGAGCTCACTATGTAGCCCAAGCAAGCCTCAAACTTAGCAATCCTCCTGCCTCTGCCTCCCAAGTGCTGGGATGACAGGCATGAGCCACCAAGCCTGGCCCCCTAAACTGTGTTTTTAAAAGATCCCTGGCCCCACAACCTTGCCAGCTTTTGTTGCTGGTTAACTTCGAGATAGCAGCCATTATTTGTGGAGTGAGATGGAATTTCAGTGTTGTTTGCATCTGCATCTCTTGAATGACTAGTGATGCTGAACATTTCTTCATATGTTTCTTAGCTGCTTTTACTTCTTCCTCTGAAAAATATCGATTCATTTCAGACACCCATTTTTGAACTGGGTCTTTGAATTTGGAGAGCTGATTTTTTAAAGCTCTTTGTATATTCTAGATAGTAGCCCTTTGTCTTACAAACCGCTGGTAAAATTTTTTTCTGAATTCATAGCAGCTCAGTTTGTGACAGCTAAATCTTGGAAACAAACCAAATGCCCATCAGCTGGAGACTGGATAAAGAAGATGTGGTTTTTCTATGAAATGGAGTATTACTCTGCCATAAAGGATAATAAATTTGAGTCATTCATATTCAAATGATGTACCTTCAGGACATACTCATAAGTGAAATAAATAGGTCACAGATCTGTAAGTATTGTATCTTTTCTCTGTATGAGAACCTGAAGATGTAAATGAGCTCTAGAATATATGGTAGATATTGTGAAATACAAAATATCCAAAGGGCTGGAGATTTAGCTCAGTGGTTCCAGCACTGCCTAGTAAGCACAAGGTCCTTGGTTTTATCCCAGGTCAACACATACACCAACATCGGGCATGGTGACTCATGCCCAACAGCAATCAGTACCACATATCACAGTGGCAGGTATGGTGGCTCATACCTGTCATCCCAGCACTCAGTAGACAGAGGCAGGAGGATTACTAAGTTCAAAGCTTGCCTGGGCTACAGAGTGAGCTCAGAGCCAGCCTGAAATAGAAAGTGAGAACCTGTCTCAAAAAAAAAAAGAAAGAAAAAGAAAAAGTAGAATACATCCATGGGTATTTTGTTGAAACTATCAGTTGTATAAAATGAAATGGCACGTCATATTAAAATATTAAATTAATATGTTACTTATTGTTAAATATTCCTGTAATGGTATTGAGTGGATTACTGTGAGGAAATGAAAAACTATACTACTTACAAAATGTCATTTAAATTTAGTCCACTCTGTGTCTTTGCCTCCAAAACTGGTGAAATATATGGTTTTAAATTACTCATCTATAAATCTTTCTGTTACAAGTCCCTATTGAAAGGATGATCCCTCCCAGAAAGAAATTAAATGCACTTAAATATATGCCCCATTGCTGAAAGATACAGAGAAGTGCAGGGGATGAGACAGGGTTTCCCAAGGGATTTCCCACAGACTCTATCAGGGCAATCTGGTATTGAATAAAAAGTGCACAGTCCGATAGTTTCAAAGCATCTCCGACTGGATGTTGAAAAACCAGAGGTCTATTCTCTTCCAGTCTTGGAAGCCAGAAGTACAAAATCAAGGTGTTGCCAGGTAGTTCTCGGGAGAGCGGGGGAAGAATCTTCCACACTTCTCTCTCTGCTTCTAGTGGATGCTAATGACCTTGGCAGCCCCTTGGTTTGCAGCTACATGCCTCCTGTAAAACCCTCACCATATCACTGTCTTTTGCAGTGTGTCCTCCTCTGCCTGTGTCTCTCTCTTTCTCTCTGTCTCAGGGTATCTTCTCACCATGGAAGGGGACTCACCATTGGATGAAGGTCCCACTCTCTCCATATAATTTACATTATAATTACATCTCCCGCTCTAATTTACATTATAATTACATCTTCAATAATGCCACATCCATATCTATAAGAGGTTGGAAATCTGGCATATCTTCTGAGGGTTTATAGTATAAACTACAATACTGCCTAAGAATCTCCAGAAATTAGAGCCCAGAATTCTTCTGTATGTTTAGTCATTAAATTTTTTTTTTTTTTTTTTGTGGTACCAGGGATAGAACTTGTGCCCTTGCGCTTGTCAGGTAGGCATGGTACCACCTGAGCTAAATCCCTGGCCTGTCATTAAATCTTTTTCTTTTTTTTTTTTTTTTTTGAGACAGGGTCTCGCTTCGTGGTTCACGCTGGCCCTGAGCTCACTATGTAGCCCAGGCTAGCCTCGAACTCAGCAATCTTCCTGTCTCTGCCTCGAGTGCTGGGATGACAAGAGTGAGCCACCACGCCCAGCACTGTGGTATGTGGTATTGATCCTTGGTGAGTGTGAGTCACCACGCCCAGAATTTTATGTGGTTACCGGGGATCGAACTCAGGATCATTGTGCTTGCGAGGCAGGAGCCGGAACCACTGAGACAAATCTCCGGCCCTGTCATTAAATCTTTTAATTTTACAACTTTGCAACCATGGGTCTAGAGGCAAATCAGGTTAAACTATCAGCATCCATGATGAAAACCAAAGCCTGAAGTAATCGTGACTTTTATTGTTGAGAGGTCCTAATGCTTTCAGAATTTCCCCATTGTAAACTAGAAGGGGCATCATTTCTGCAACTAATGGGCAACAGCAACTGCTTATTACCCTTTTGCCAGGAACAGAGAGAACATTTGGTACCATTGTTAGTAATGAGACATTGCATTGTTTCAGACACAATAAGAAATTCTTTTTTGATTTTTTTTTTTACAAAGAACAGAGTATTGATGTATTACTTTGGTAATTTAAACAGGAAATCTTAGAATAATTAAAATTGTATAACTTCTGATAACAGAGGAATTCCTTATTTTCTAAATTATGTACCTCATGATTAATATGAAGGTAATGATTAGTAAAAGTGTACAGAGATCATGGATTCCCCCATGAAGATTTGCTGTTGGATCCAAAAGATGATTCCTCTAATTTAGGCAGTGATGTGTTGTTTGTAAGTGTACATTTACCCAGTGTAGCTGAACTAGGAGTGTAAAAATTCAATAGAACTGAAAGAAAGAAAATCTCCCTCTTTAGCAATGTTTTCTTAAAACAGAACCAATTTTAATTTATAGTAAAAATAATTTTTCTGTAACATAAAATGTTTACAGATGATGATAGTAATAGCAATTGCATTGTAGCTTTAAAGGAAGCTAGAATGTCTTACAATGAGGCAAAAAATGAAATGTTTATTAATTTCTTATTATCCTGATAGTTACCAGAGAAAAGTAAAGAAGGGATTTCTTTTACACCTTGCTCATTAATTCCTTCTGAACTGAATTCTGAACACATTTTGACTCATCAAAAGATGGGACCAGCCGGAGATTTAGCTCAGTGGTTCCAGCATCTGCCTCGCAAGCACAAGGTCCTGAGTTCGATCCCAGTAACCACATACAATGCTGGGCGTGGTGACTCATGCCCACCAGCAATCAATACCACATAGCGCAGTGCTGGGCATGGTGGCTCACGCCTGTAATCCCAACACTGGGGAGGCAGAGGCAGGAGGATTGCTGAGTTGGAGGCTTGCCTGGGCTACATAGTGAGCTCAGGACCAGCCTGAACTACAAAGTGAGACCCTGTCTCAAAAAAACAACAAAACAAAAAAAACCAAAAAACATGGGACCATGTTACCATTCAAAGTTTAGTCATTAGCAATTAATTACAGTTTTACAATGCTCATTTCTAGATTCACTTTCAATGAGGTAGAATTTTCTATCAGTAAATTGCGGAACATCAAATTATAGGTGAACAAAAAAAGAATCTATAGAGTTGGCCCAAAGCATCTGCAGAATCAATCAACCACAAATCACAAACTTTTACCAGCATTTGAGAGGCTACAGCAGAAGGATCACTATGAGTTCCAAGCCAGCCTGGGTTATATAGTGAGTTCAAGGCCAGCCTGGACTATGTAGCAAGACCTTGTCTCCAGGAAAAAAAAAAAAAAAATTAAGACTTGCATGTACAGTGAACATATACAGACTTCTACACTTTTTTCCCAAACAAAATAGTATAACTATTTCCATATATTTACACTGTTTTAGGTATTTAAAAAAATTAGAGAACATATAAAGTATATGTGAGGATATACATTGGTCATATGTTCATACTTTGTGATTTTACATAAGAAACTTAAACATTCAAGAATTTTAATTTCTTTGAGAGTTCCTGAGTCAATCACACAGATATCTAGATCTTCGTATTTCTTATATTTTTATGTAAAAATATACATACCTCATCACCAAATATTTTTCTTCTGAATCATTAATTTGAAACATGTACTTTGGGGATTTTTCAAGCACTGTTTGTTACCACAGTTAATCTGAAAACATTTTAGTTAGAAAAGAGAAAAGGAGTGCTTTTAAAAGGGATTCATAAGCCTAGATTTTCTTTTTGTCCACTTACAATCTCTCGAAACCATTTTAACATTTTTAGCCTCCTCTTACTAACTACTCTTATTCCTTTCAAATCCACCAATGGCTGACGTGCTTCCTACAAATTTATAGTTCACCAATTTAATGAAGCGGAATTTCCCTCCTGCTTAAAAATAAACCTTTGACATTTCTCTGTGGCTTCTCATTCCCTCAAAAAAGGATTTTTTCAGTATGTAGTATTAAATATCATATCTTTTCACCACATACATAAATATTTTAATAGGAATAGTATATAACTATATACTAATAACAGCAGCAGCTCAGTCATGTATAACATGTTCTTTGAGCTAGGCATTTGTTGAATAAAATATTATTAGCAATTCTGCTCTATAAATTATGAAATTGAGCACACAGACATACAAAATTTGAATTTAAAAATAAAACAAGAATTTGGCTGATACTAAAACAGAAGGCATCTGGGTATTGTGTGCACTTCAATCCCTGGCGAGGCGGCACTGGCACTGGTAGGTTGCAGAACCTGTAGGAGACGGTGGGCCTGGCAGGGCCGCGTGGGCAGTAACTGTCCCCAGAAGGGCTAACACCGATCTGACCTCTTAGAGCACATGGACCTGGTGTACCTGACTGCTTATGCGATAGCTGCTCTTCCAAAAGCGCAATCCTGGCCATTCGCTGTCTCTGGCTTCCTTTCCTGCCATGTGTGCTGCCCATAACAACGCTCCCTTCATGGGATGTCATAAACTGTGTTGCGACGTGTCCAGAAAGCACTAGGAGGGGGTGACACGTGGGCCCACTCGACCCTAGCCTTTCATCCCAAACTATGAGCTAAATAAAGTTCTTATTTCCTTTCATCCCCTTTCCCTTTCTCCTTCCTTCCCTTCTTTCCTTTGACAAAATGGACTAAAGCAAGTGTGATTCTGAATATTTTGATTTATAAATATAATACAGTAATTTAATAGATTTTCCTATGAAAATCAATCATTTCCTCTTTTTTAAGAGAACACAATAAAGTGAAAAGCCAAGTTTATGGAATCAGAAAGACACAGAAATCAAATTCAGTATATTATTTTTAGCTCCAAATATTGGGAATGTAATTTAACTTTTTTGATATCTGTATACTGCTACAAATGGGGATAATTACAATTTACAGGGTGCTTATGACGATTAAATTTAACTACATAGAGATGCTGAGACATAGAATGTGACTTTTTTAGTTGATTACTTGTAGAAATATTGCAGCTGATTACAATGAGTGAGGATGGATAGATTATTTAATAGCTTATTTAATAAATTGTGTTGGATCAGTATCCTCACTTGGAGATTATTTCAAAATGGACTAAAACAAAATTTCCATATGGATTAAAATTCCCCACAATTATTAATATACTTAGAAGACAGAGCTAAGAATATGTCACACTCAAATTATAAGAAACAACTCATTGTCATAAGTAAACAAATAGTAATATGTTTATGTATAATAAGACAAAAGTTTAAAGTTACTCAAAGAAGGGAAAGTGTCAACAACACACATGAAAGACAGAAAGTTCACATAGTTAATCTCTGATGAGTTCTTTCAAGTGGGAATAAACAAAACTCTAAAACTGAAAGTAAATAAAATTCATGGATAGAGTAATGTATAAGAGCTAAAGTATAAATGATCAATACTTGTATAAAAATGCTCAGTTTTGGGCCGGAGATTTAGTTCAGTGGTTCCGGCACCTGCCTCACAAGTGCAAGGTCCTGAGTTCGATCCCAGTAACCACATACAATGCTGGGCATGGCGACTCACGCCCACCAGCAATCAATACCACATACCACAGTGCCGGGTGTGGTGGTTCATGCCTGACATCCCAGCACTCGGGAGGCAGAGACAGGAGGATTGCTGAGTTCGAGGCTTGCCTGGGCTACATACTGAGCTGAGGGCCAGCCTGAATTACAAAGCGAGACCCTGTCTCCAAAAAAAAAAAAAAAAAAGCTCAGTTTTACTCTGAAACATATAAATATAAAAGACTGCTTTTTCTTCATTAAGATCACTGAAATTAGACGCATGGACATTCTGGGGCTGTAAAGAGAGGTGGAAAATATTTCTATTATATAGAGTATACAACAAACATAAACTAGTGTATATGAAGGATGACACAGCAACATGTACCATCATTTTATGTTGCCACAGAAATTCTACTTCTTGTGAGTTTTCAGCCCCAGGAAGTAACTGTACAGTGTGAAATGTTTTACGAATTAAGATCCACATTATGGTGGTAGTAATAATATGAAAAATGGGAAATAATTCAAATTATGTTATTATAGCATTGATCCAATAAAAACTTTAATATGAAGCATTTAAAAAAGTAACAGAGCTCTATATATCAGAATGGGAGAACCTCATAATATTTTAAGTAAAAGGTATAGATGGCTAAATAGTACTGAAGTATATATGGTATGATCCCATTGAAACATTTGAAAATGTTTTATGAATGATATGTTTATATCATTCAACTATTACATATATACCAAAATTACACCTTTATAAATACTTTTTTTTGAATTCCAGTGATATGAAAAGTATTATCATAGAAAAAAATAAACACATTTCCATTTTGAGAATGTATAGTGGATTTAACTTTACTGTTTTAAACATTATATTTAACTATACAGGAACAAATATATTTAAAGTATGAGGTGTATGGGTTTCAATGTAACCTGAATTTTGAAGAATTGGTATAACATCTATATTTATCTTAGTAGCATTTTTAGCTTTAAAAATTTGTTTAATTCATTTTTAAAGAAATTTCCAAGTATTTTTATTAACCTACGCTAAACCTTCTTTCACTTAACACTGTACCACAGCCACAGAAGCGAAGGAGGCAGAATGTGTTCTAGCCTTTCATCACATAGAGTTTCTTTCTATCTCTTGAAACCACAAAGTCTGTTTTGAAAGTTCTGATTTAAAAGAGTAAACCTGCTCCAGCCACTGTCACCCTTTAGGGTGAAGTGAAGTCCTCCTCCTCCTGTCTTCAGCACTGTTTAGGTCATGCTGAATTCTGAAAGCCACTGTTACAAATGAAGGTTTGGTTTTGGTTTTAAGTTAACAAAGCAACGCCCAGGCTTAGAGCAGAGTATTTTATAGTGATAGTAATCTGGGGCGAGGGAGACCATGCGATATATATGAGTCCAGGTGCATATATACACATTCTGGGCTGTGTGCATCCATAACATGCATGTCTCCTATATAAACACATGTTTTGTAAGAAATGAATACTTTCAGGTAGTGTGTGTGTGTGTGTGTGTGAACATTGAAAGAATAGGTTAAAACACAATATTCACAATACATTTAAAAGAAAATATTTGGACATTCACATTACAAATAGTAACAGGGATGATGAAATTTTTATATGTCAGGAATCACTTATAGGCTCATTGTAAACATTAATAGCATCATCTCTGAGATCATGTTTCTAAATGCAATGCACGGTGAGACTCAAGTCTGAATTTGGATAAATGAATTTCATGCTATATTTATTCATTCTCAGGTGTTAAAAATGAAAAATTATATGCCTGATATTATGCTACAGTATGATAAACTATGTTTCTCCTAGTCCTTCATCTTTTCTTCAAACTAAAAAATCAAACCTCACTGTCCAGGAAAGAAAAACATGTCCACAGACTTAAGGTAACTGACTTTAAGCCCAGAAGCCTAACAATGAAAGTTTAAAACGCTTTTGATTCTTACATTTATTGTTATTTTATCACTACTTATTCTCTTGTGGTTGTTTGAAAAATTTACGAGTCATTAAAAAGTACAAAATAATTTATTGAAAGCTACCTCTTTCTCATTTTGCTTATCTACATTTAATTTCTTTCTATATTTTCTTCCCATTTTGTTTTGTTAAGGTATGACTGTTTAAAAAGTACAAATGTTGGTAGGATTTGCAAATGGATGATATAAAAAAAGTCTGTCTCTAACCAGGTTTGAAGAATATGATACTGTAGAGCTCTGAACTATTCATTTTGTCTGGTATATACCTGCACACGTATATAGAGAGACATTGGGTAAGAAGCTTAAGTATTAAAGGGGAAGTCAGGAACTAGCTATTAAAAGAGTAAGAAAAGAAAAGATGTATTCTACCTAATGAATATATACATTTTGATACATAAATAAATCTGATGATTCAATGTGAAAATGAAGAATATATGAGCATTTAAATTCATTTAAGCAGGAATTTCATGTTACCATAGATTTTTTTCTTCTAAAAATATTGTTAAGGGTTAAAAAGTAGCTAGCATATAAGTGAATTCCTCAAGAATTATAATTGATATTTTTGAACACAGTCTGAAATGCTTTAGAGCCTTTCTGCAACAAGGTGTGATATTACAAATAAATTGATTGACTAATTACTTAGCTCACTAATTACTTAAATAATGTTGCCCTCTAGAGTACCAAAATTTTAAGAAAATCATCTGCTCTTCATTTAAACACACACAAGTGCCCAAAAATCATTATTTTATAAATACCGTGGTAATTGTCCTCATGATGAGATTATGAGTAAAATAACAGCTGGAAAGCAACACTTGTTTTAAAAGAATTGACCCATCACGTGCCCATAATAAAAATGTGTATTTGCAAACAAATTGTTGGGATTCTGAGTCTTTGTAGTTGGTACTTAATGAATAAGTGATAGTTACATGATTAGTAGTAGTACTCAAAAGATATAGGTAGAAGTAAGTGTGCTCAGTAGAAAATTCAGAAATAATTATTAGTCACTGAAGTGAAACAGTCATGATGTAGTCAGGGTCCACCACAGAGACGGGGACAGACAGTATCCTGGGCCCTTACCGTCCACTCAGTAAAAACATGATTTGTATTTTTATCTGGGATAGTTGGGAACTAAAAAGCCATTGTTGCTCTGAACCATGTCTCTTCAATTTGCCTTATAAATGCCCAATAGATAAACAAAAACAACAAAACTTGACCTTTATTTCACATCTTGTGTCACTTTAAATCTTGGGTCAAATCTCTCCTCAAACCCTCTTATGGGTACATTGATCTTTCAGGGAGTGTCTGTCTAGGGACAGGATTGATTAATCATGAAATTATATGATCTCATCCCTTTTGAGAGTGAGGACAGCAAAATAAGTTTACAGGGACATTCTGCTACACCCAGAAGCTCCTGGCCATTTTCCTGAATCTGTGACCCATCAGGCAGATTCCAGGGAAGGCACAGCCCCATTGGACAGAGAGATCATCACGTGGGGAGGATCCCCTCTCCAAGAGGGAGCATATCTCAGCAATGCAGGATAAAGGTTCCAGAGCCCTGACCATCAGCCCTGATACACAGTGCAATCCATACACAGCCAGACAGCGAATTCATGAGAAGTTCCACCTCTTCCTTTTCAAGAGCACAGATCCAAACCAGTATCAGGGTGTTCCTCTCCTCCAGCTATTTCAACAGGAGTCCTTCCTTATTTTTCTTTTAATTTTTCAATTAATTTTTCCCTGTAATTCATGCTTTAGATTTGATTTTCATTTCTCTTACAGCAAGGGCCCATGCTAGCCAGCAACTGACACATAACTTGTGTTGGATAGGAATGGTATAGTCTCACGCACCAAGGAAAATTTCCTTTGCTGTAACAAAGAGGCAATGAGGTGGGTCAATATGTATCAAAAGACAGATTTCCACAAAGTGATTCTATCTTACTAAATATAAATCGCCACAGGATTCCTAATACTAGGGAAGATTTGTAAACATGTAATATGTTATGAACCATTACAACCTCAGATTATTTTAGTCCACGTTGCTAAGTAGAGCTACTGTTCTTTTTCAGGATTGGGCTAAGAAGGCAACACTTCTGACCCGACGTTATTTTACGTTGTGTGGCCAATATGGACTAGAGTAATTTTCAAATTCATATGTTTTAAGGGTCTGGGTAATACACTTACTACAATTTTCAGCTTTTCTGTTGTCCCGAATCACTATCCTTTGGTTGATTGTACTGAAGAGTGTCGTCCAGTTAATGGTATGATAATAGCACAGGTTGCTGTTGTCAGTGATGTAGATATTTCCTGCGCTGATCTCCTTCAGGGATTGAAACTGCAGTGAGGTGATACCTTGTTGCTTGAGGATCAGCAGGGAGAGGCCACTGGGAAGAGAAAGGGAGAAGCGGAGCAGAAATAAATACTGTGTGGTCATCAAAGAGGTGGCGAGAGGAAAATAAGGATGTCAGAAGTTATCCTAATGTTAATGTTACAGAGACTGAATCGGTGAGTCTATTATATAATCATATTTTATGTTTATCCCTGAAATGCTTTCTGGTGTAATAATAATTTGATTTCTAAAAGTAACATGCTCATTTCTTAGTGTTATAGATTTGACAGTATATGTCCATCTCATTGTGTTTGCCACTGAAATATCTACTCATAGCCTTCAGTCATGTAGCCTAAATTATAGGTTCTTCACTGACAAAATCTTGCACTGACAGAATAAGTGTTTACCTCTCCAAAGTGAGACATTAATTCTATACTATGTCACAGATTTCACATATGCTTTTATTGAACAGATACAGCAGACAGGGACTATAGGTGGTTAGCTTTATACCTCAGGAATCAAAAAATTGTTAAGAGTTGAAGGAAATCCAAGTAAGCTTAGAACAAATTAAAACTAAAGAGAATGAAATTAGTCTCCTACTCTGAAGACAGTTGGGGAAAATTCTAAAAGTTAAAGGACAAGTAGTTTGTATAAACTATCATTTCAAAGAAAACATTTTTATTTAAACACAGTCCATATTATTGTATTTTTTATCATCTAAAAGGAATATATTTCCCACAATCCCATCTTTCAATCAACTAATGAATTTTTTTTTTGTTTTGGAATTTGAAGCTCTCCTTTTCATTAATAATTTAAATATATTTTGCTAATATTCAGAATATTTTGACTGCTTTTTTCTTTTTATTTAAATGTAATACAAGTAAATATTAATACAGAATATATTTTTAAAATACTCTGGGGCAATGGAAAAAATGAGAATTAAATTGTGGTAATGCTGGTACAAATTAATGCTGTACAAATTCTCAATACTCAATGATGTGTGTTTATAAATATTATATATATATATATATATATATATAGTAAAGATTCAAATTTTAAAAATACTCTTCTTCTATGAAAAAGTAAACCAAGATTTCATAATAAATTGATTAAAGAATAGATTAGTTAATATACTGTGTACTATAATCTTAAAAGAATGGCCAAAATGTTAGAATATAAGTCATAGACAGATAAGAAGTTTACAAAAAAGAAACAAACAATAGCACAAAACTTTCTTCTCAATGAACTAAGAGCATCTAGTGGTGTAAGTGAAACAATTTAGCACATATATTGAAATATTTTTGAAACCATGGAATGTATCATTAGGAGAATTATTAGAACTTTTACTTCCTACTTCTTTATCCTTTTTCATATTTTCTGTAAGATTTCATAGAAACTATGTTCAGTAAGTTTCTTTTTGTATTATATAAGATAGCCAGCGCAGAAGTTATGCAGAGTGGAAGGAAAACAGACAGAGAAGAAGGGCCCAGGTGGATATTTTCTTAGAGCCAGAAAGGCAATTTAGTTGAGGAAAATAGTTCAGACTGTCAGATTAAATTGATGTTAAAGCTCAAATGCAGGCCTTTGGGTCCAGGCAGCGGGATCACTGATATTTCAAAGGTGTCATTCTTAAACACGGACCCCATCTAGTCATCTGTATAGATTCTTGCCCATGACAGAGGGCATACCAATCCAAGATGTCTTTCCCACTAGGCAAAGTCTCAAGTATTAATCAGTCCTCACACAGGGATGATCACTCCTCCTTGCTCAGAACAGGAAGAAACCTGCAACTTTTGGACACTAATGACCCAGTATCCCAATGTTAGTCCTTGTTTCCATTTTTGTTTCCTCATCAGAGGAAAAATGTGGCACCTGAACCTGTGTGTCTGATTTATTTCACGTAAGTGTATGGTCTTTCTTTCTTTTTACTAGTATATTTAATAATCAAAACTATGTGGGACTTAGTGATAAATACTGAAATATAATTTATTTTTAAAAAGTTTTTATTCATCATAATCACCTTAATTTATTACAATGTCAAATATCTTGATTAATTTGTTTTTACTAATTTATAGTATTTTTAGTGAATAGTAAAAGTTGCTTGTATATAGCACTTACATTCATTGTAACACTTAACTAATGTTGGCTTATCCTTTATATTTTTTAAAAAGTCTTACATATCTGTTTTTTATTTTAATTTCAAAATTCAGTGAACTTTCTAAAAAGTCTTACAATAAAATTGTCAATGATACCAATAATTTTAGATGTTTTTTCAGATTTAAGCAGAAACATTAAATGAAAATCTCATGTAAATTAAAATATATTCATTCATCAATAAAAACATTGTAGATAGAGAATCTGAGATAAACCTTAAAAAAGTAGTGGCTTACTAAAGACTGTTGTTTATTTTTATCACATGGATTTAAAATATTCACATTTACATTTTATAACAGTGTCCTTGCAAGCTCTAATTTGGCTGTTTATTAGCCAATGATGCATACAGGGTGACTGTCCAATTCTTGAAACACAAGCCCTGTGCAGTATGGTTCAAAAGGCAGCACCAGAGACACAAACCGACCCTCCTCGTATAACAGCATCTATATCCCGTATTCCTGGAGACATTATCACATCACACAACTCTATCATTAGTTACAATAACATAAAAGCAAACATAAGGTTTAATTATGTGGTTCACATCATCCATTCTGTACCTGCAAATACTAAGGGGGCATGCAACTGAAAAATCAAAATACAAGCTTAAATACATTGTCATCATTAGATTGACCTTCATGGAGCTTTGAATTATATTTCCATTATCAGTAAATCAATAAGACTGATCATGTTAACTTAAACATGATTCTCCTCTTGAAATCTGTGCGGGCTGCAGATGTAAACATTTACACCCACCTGTAGAGCACTCTGCCACCAATGGTCACCAGGTTAGAGAAGACACTGAAGTCAGTCATGTTTGGAGGCCATGACTGTATGTTCAAGAAACCTAGAATGGTATGAGGAAAGTACAGCAAAATAAGACTGAACTGATCTCAGTCAAGATAGTTTATTTAGAATATTATGAAAATATATTGAAAGACATGAGAGGTGCACCAAAAGCATTGAACATTTCAATTTTTAAAGCATTCCGTGACATATTTATCCTTCTGATACTGAATTCCTTACCTGGAGTAAATAGTAAGTAACTGATATCAGAAGTATAGCACCAAGTATCTTTCTCAGATACATAGGATCATAAAACTATATCTTAAAATGTTTAAATGACTAAATTTGATTTATTCTAAAGAATGCAGAAATTATGTTTAGAGAAAAATATCATTTCTTTGAAATCCTTTATCATTTCATTTGTTTTTATGACATCAGTAGTTTCCTTTTAGATCATTTATATATTTATCTAGTATTCCTCATTGAATTTTATATTGTTCAATGGTAAATCCATGTCTGATTTATTTCCATGAGTCCAATGACACATATTAACACACTCTTGAAGATAGTAGAAGCTCAGTAAATGTATGCTAAAGAATGCTACATGTTACTCCTCAGAAAATCAGTGGGAAAACTTGGGTTTAAAGATCATAGATTATTTGTTAAATACTTGTTTAAACAGTAATGACAAAATTCCAAGGATATTTATTTTTGAAACTCAATGACCTTTCAAAATACACACAAGAGCTAAGGAGTAAGACACTATTGCTCATAGTGATATGCTTATATACATTAGAATTTGCTTTGAAAATTAGTTGTTGATACCAATGTTACTTAACACTTTTAGAAACACACTGAACAAAGTGTATAACACAAAGACAGCACTTTAAAAAGTACCTGTTATCTCTCTGACTGTCCGAAATACATTTAGTTTTTCTGGGTCAATAGCTTCAATTGCATTGTAAGGATCCCTGGAAAGTGAAGAAGAGATTTAGGCAAATTTTAAAATATGGAAAAAAGTGACAGTAGTTACTTTATGCAAATAGAATTTTAATTTAGAGTAGGAAAGTCAATAATGTGTTATCCAAACATTTCATGCTACATTCTGAGGGGATTCAGAAATATTTTCAGATTTTGATGCCACAAACATAAATTCTTTATCAAAAGTTATTGTAAATCTGCAGGAATTGTTCAGTTTCAATCATCCTGACAAAGAAAAATATGAAGATAACGAGTCCATGCATGAGCCATTTTGTTTTGTTTGACCTGTACAGGTTTACCCTTAATCAGGAAGAATATGGTCTGAAAATAAATAATATCATAGTGAGAAGTTGGTGCTTGGGCTCTCTTAAAGCAGTCTAAAGTTCTAGTAGCACCACATATGTAACTCTTATGTGGGACAGAAAGAAATATACAGTATGTCTTTTATATGTTACATTTGTATTTCTGAATTTGAAAAAGATCGTTTGAATGTTATTCTTCATATGGATTATTTAGAATCAGTTTGTTCCTCTCTGATTTATCTGTAGTCATGGATATAATACAGGAAATACTTAATCCCATCTAAGTGATTTATATTAACTTTGGAAACGAGTACAACAAATTTGTAAGACTCAAAGGATACAAATTTGCAGGGCTTCTCACATATTTCCCAGAGCATAGACTATTGTAATAAATTCATTGATATGCAGATTCCTGAAATGAACATAAATTGCTCTCTTGTTTTTGTACTAGGGATTGAAACTAGGTTCTTCATGTTGAACCATGGCAGCCTTTTGCTTCTTTCCTTTCTTCTTTTTCTATTTTCATTATTTATGTATTTTTGGGGTTTTGTTTATTTATTTTTTGAACCGGTCTCACTTTGTAGTTTAGGCTGGCCTTGAGCTCACTGTGTAGCCCAGGCAAGCCTCGAACTCAGCAATCCTCCTGCCTTTGCCTCCCAAGTGCTGGGGTTACAGGTGTGAGCCACCATGCCAGGCATTGCAGTATGTGGTACTGATTGCTGTTGGGTGTGATTCACCACACCCGGCGTTGTTGTATATGGTACCTGGGGATCGAACTCAGAACCTTGTGCTTGCTAGGCAGGTGCTGAAACCACTGAACGAAATCCCTAACTCTGTTTTATTTTATGTTTGAGTCAGGGTCTTACTAAGTCACTAAGTTGACGAAGCTGGGCTAGAACTTGCAGTCCTCCTGCCTCAGCTTCCCAGAGTGCTGGGATTACAGGTATATATTACCATGCCCACCTCTATTACCTTTTCAAATGAAGTGTTTACTTATTTGTTTCACTTTCCATTGTAAGAAAACACTTTTCCCCCTTAAAAAAAAAAACTTTTCTAACAAAAACTGATAATTCAATATAGTCATGTACTTGAATTTTTTTTTTTTTTTTTTTTTTTGAGACAGGGTCTCGCTTTGTAGTTCAGGCTGGCTCTGAGCTCACTATGTAGTCCAGGCAAGCCTCGAACTCAGCAATCCACCTGTCTCTGCCTCCCAAGTGCTGGGATTATAGGTGTGAGCCACCACGCCCGGCAGTCACGTACTTGAATATTAAGCTAAATATAAACATAATATCAAAATTGCCTCAGTATATAAACCATTATTTTCAGAAATACACAATACATTTTTAGAAGACTTTCCTGAAAAATGTGAGGCTTCACACTAATATATGCCTTTTATATACAGATGAAATTCTATACACTGACTACTTTTCCAAGATATTAGACCTTCTAAAACCAATGGATGTAGGTATTTTGAGTCATCTCTATCTTGCTGTAGTAATAAAATGAGTTCTTTTTTTCTTATGGACATGTATTTTTTAACAGTGTATGAGAATCTTCTCCTTGGTCTGGGAAGTAAAAACTAGGTAGAGTGGGCCCTTGGATACAGTCTTCATAGGACTATCAGTCAAGATGGCCCATAATCCCCTGTCAAACTGATAGGTATACACTTTGTCTCCTGCCAATTTCAGTTTCAGTCCGCTGGTACTTTTTAACATCTCAGCATGACAGTCTTGAAAAAACCACTAGTTAATATCTAGAACCACCTAAGAATGACATCTTGGACTTGGTTCACTGACATATTCTTTACTGTGAACTATCTCATATCTTTTAAAAAAATTGCATGATGCCAGGTGTGGTGGCACATGCCTGTAATCCCAGCACACAGGAGGCAGAGGCAGGAGGATTGCTGAGTTCGAGGCTTGCCTGGGCTACATAGTGAGCTCAGGGCCAGCCTGAACTACAAAGCGAGAACCTGTTTCAAAAAAAAAATGCCCATAAAGAATGACAAGATTGATACATTTATGTGCAAATGTATACACCTGGAGGACATGCTAATGAGTGAAATAAATAGATCACAGATAGGCAAATACTAGATCTTCTCTTTGATATGAACACCTGTAGATGCAAATGAACTCTAGAAAGTAGGACAGTTTTTGTAGAATGGGAAATTTACAAAGGACATTTGGTGTGGGGATGTAATGAGGGGAAGGAATAAATATGACTTTGAAAGAAAATAAAAGAGCATGTATACAGGGGGTAGGGAGGTGTGGGTGGGTGGGGATATGGGTAAAAATGAGAATTGACTTGTGTCATATATTGGTACAAATTCCCCAATGTTATGTGTGATTGTGAGATGTATATAAATTGTACCAATAAAGAATTCAATTTAAAAAATTGCATGATTAGTGTTTCAAATTATGAAGTGGATCCAGTGCAATGGTCAGGGAGTTTAATGTGAATTTTAACATGAAAGTTCACATCCAAAACAAGAGATTGGTGAGACTGGAGAAACTCTACAGCTCACACATAAACGATTGGTCAGAAAATCTTTAAAGTTAAATGAACATCCATGAAAACATTAGAGTTTAAATTATGTTTCAGCTAATTTCCTGTAGCTATAAGTAAATATACCAAAATGTGCAACTATGCTTTTGGTGACTACAAAACAATGCATCTAGGAAAGCCCTGATTTTAATATTATGCTTTAATATTCAAAAAGGATAGAGAGATTCTGCAGGAGAAAAAAGAGCTTTGGACTGTTGTTTATTGATGAAAATCCCTGTGTAGAGCACTCTGATCAGATAATCAAGTATCCTGGCTTCACTGAAAAAGATGCAACATTCAGGTAAGCGGACAAGAATGGGGTCAGAACAAACATTTTCTGTAATGGTTCAAAGTTTCCAGAATAAAATTAATTCTGAACTTTTAGCATAAAGCCCAATGGGGCACGGAAATTTTATATGCTTAATTTTAAGGATTAAGAGCTCTCGTAAAATAAGTTGACAGAATTCCACTTCCCCACTTCTAAGTACCTCTTGGGAGTTTCATCTGACTGCCACTTGAAATCCACAATACTTTAAAAATTGAGAATTTCCCACCTACATTCAGAGCCATGCAGAAGAATATTATATGTGCCATGTCGCTGTGTTAGTGAAGCAAAATAAAGCTCTGGACATAGCAAAGGGACATATTTTGCAAATTTCACTGACATCACTTTATTTGATCAGCAAACATATCATGATTGTTCCACTGGCCATCACCCTTCCAGCCTGTGATGGAAACTTTAAATTTGCCCTAACTAAATGCTGGCAAATTTATTTTCTTAGGAAATTTGTTTCCATAATGAAGATTATTCAGTTACAATATTTTTATCTTTTGAGTATTTTGAAAAACTTTCTCAGCTATTTTATTTAATAAACATATGACCTTATTAAAAACTTGGTAGTAATGTATTGAGGGTAATAGCAATTAAATGACATAAATATGTATTCATAAGTTTTCTGTTTATAATGCCTGCTGTTATTCTTTTTTAATTAAATATGTGTATATCTCTGAACACATGTACATCAACATACCTTTATATATACATATATATATATATATATATATATATATATATATATATACACACACACACATGTATTTGTGTGGATTTGTGTGTGTGTGTGTGGTTACATATACATGGTCTTAGATCTACAAAATTAACTTTATGGTCATACTTTCCATAGGAAAAACCCTTCAGAATATATTTCTTATGCTACATAAAAGAAACATATCATATTCCACAATAGAGTTGTCCTAAAAATGCCATATATATTATTCTTGAGATACAGTACAGTCTATTATAACTTTAAATATTTCAGGTTTCAATGCCATGATTAAGGACAAATAATTATCTAAATTAAGAAGTGCGCTTTATCTTAAAGTGACTTTATCTGATTTTTCAACATACTCTTTAAAGGGCAATTATGTCTATAAAATACTTGTAAGCTATAAATGGACTCTACCTAAGTATAAGTTACACAGTTAATGAGATTTTTCTTTCATGATGACCTTTCCTACTGCTTAGCATTTATTTTTCTCACATCTCTTTCTCTCTCTCTGTCCCTTTCTCAATCTCTTCCATTTCTCCCTTTCTCTTATACCACTTATTATGATTTAAAATCCCACTATGTACTAGAATGAGTAATTGATAATTTTTCGGTTTTAATAACAAAACAGAGGGAAGATTAGCTCATGTCTCACTAACCCACTTCTTAGTTTTAGTTTGGAAGACACTGTTTAATATGACAGGGAAGCCACCAACTGCCAATGGAGCTGCAAAGGAAACTACACTCAGCCCTGTATCAAGCAACACAAAGAAAGTCTAACTAGTATGTTCTGTTATGAAGAGAAACTTCACTATCTTTCTACTTCTGATCCAAATGAGCTGATTTTCCATAAGTCATTCTCCACTGGAGTGAATTGGCAAGATCATTTTTAGAGGTCTAGCTGAGCCCAACATCCTTCTCATGAGCTTGGAAATGCACATTTCCAACTACACAATGTCTATGTATCCCAAGAAGTAACTGTTTCTGTTTGTTTTGCAGTTTTTTTTATTAATCTTTCTCCTACTCTAGGCCATAAGTGAAAGAGACCATATAAAATCATCTTATAACTCATATAAATCCAGAATTTTAAAAATACATTCTATGATGACTAAAGACTAAAATAAATATTGATCCTTACTTCCGTGGGTATTTTTCAGACATTCCTTCTCATGTTTGATCTATTAGACTTTTAACCATTAGGATGCTACTTTCCATAATCCTGGTACTCTCACAAAATTACTGTAGAGCTTCCCCGTGAAGGCAGTGCTACCCTCGTGAAGGGAGCTGGTGACATTGTAGAGTATCTCCGTGATAGGAGCAAGTCAGGAATATTGTGATATCCAAGGGATACTAGTAATAATCCAAGAAAGGCTGTTATGTGCAAATTTCATGTCTGGCCCTACTTTGTTATTTTCTAGTTATGTTGCCCCCACTTCAATGGAAGTTATTTTTCTCCTCATCTTGCTGGTTGTTTTCATTCTATAGTCAGCTTTTCTTCTGCTTTTCACTTCCTTGTACTTCTTACACTGAATATCTTCTGATCTTGTTTCTCATAATTCGAGGTTTTCATTATAAGTTGAAGTTGAGGATTTTCCTATCAATACCCACTATACTACACATAAATTTTATCCTGCTTATTCTTAAATTACAACTAGAGAATTAGAATTTTTTTAAGAACCATATATATTGTAGGCTGCACTCTTTACAGATTTTATTTCAGGCCTGAAGTGTCAAATGTTTAATGTATAAAGAGGGATATTGGGCCAGACAGCAATGAAAACCATTTCTCTCATTAATTCAGGAGAACATGACTTCAAATCATTCCCCACACTAAGCATCTTGAAGCCACTACATTTATTATGTCCACGTGGGAACAAGTAATTTGGGTCAAGCAGGTAAATTTTTTTTCTTTATCTCTGAGAAGACATTAACATATGAATTTCATCCATGATATTTGTTACAATGTACCAATAAAGATAAAAATAAACTAAAACAGTAAGTAAAATGCATATACTTTGTTTTATTGAATGTCATGCACTGATTCGGTTTTACAGATGTACCTAAATGTTGAAAGAGGTGTTTTGCACAGTGGTGGTAAGCCAGGAAGACTGAGTGCAAATGGGGTCAGACATGGGATAGGGACTAAGGTACAGTCTGTTGAGTAGATTCCACCCAAAGCTGAGTAATGCTACCATCTCCAACAGCTTAGTGCTAACCAGATGGATGAGAATCTCCCAGTCTACATTTTTTAAAAGGTGTTTTGAAAATCTTTTAAAACACTTGCTTAGACCACTCAGAATAAAATGAGCAGAAAGTACATATATGTGACTATAGCATCTAACATGGAACCATATTAAAAGCTAGATTTTAAAGCAAGAGATACTTTATGCAGTAATGCAAAAAAATTTATTGGAATAAAAATATTTTCTGCTATTGTTCTTGCCGCTCCTATTTGGAGTATTTATCCCTAATGTGTTAAATTATTTTGCTTCTAGAAATGATGTGATGTATGTTCAGAGTTAGAGTCTGAGTTGAAATATGAGAGTGATACTCATTATCTGTAGCCTGTAGTGCTAATATTTAGAGACTAAGTAGTAATGTAGACAAATAGATAAGATTTAACGTAAAAATATTGACATTTTTATTACAACTCAAAGAATACAAATCTGATTGCCTTCCCAGTTAAAATCAGCAGGTGGTTCTGTAATGAAGGAGCCCTGAGAATGTGACAGTTTTTATTACCCAAATGAAATGCACTTAATAGATCTCCTACAGTAGTACTAACTTCTCAAATTAAGAAAAACAATCTATGAAGACAAAGCATTTCTGCAAGAAACTCAGGAAAAAAAATCAACTCTGCTTTATGTTACATTTCTTGATTTGCTTTGCATGAATTTTTCTGATAGAATATTAATTTAGGTTGCTTAGATATACTCAGTTAAAATGCAAATAAAGGCTCCTCTCTTGTCCATTAATATTATTCCTTAGACATACCTAAAATTAACTTGAGCTTGTGGAAAACTATGCACTTGAACTGTCCTATAAGTACATTTTAACTTAAACACAAGTTGGAATTTTTGAAGCTCAGTAGTCACTGAACTGAGAAGATTATCCCCAAACTCCAGTACACCATCACTGCTGGTCATGTGACCCTTGCTCCTGCTGGAAAAGAACATGAACATTCGGTAAAACTCCCTGATCAAGAAGAACCAAACTCATAGAGCTAAGACATCTCTGCATGTTTGTCTGTGTTTTGTCGCACAGTTGTGAACCAGAGCTGAGTACCGACCCGTGGATGCCCGTGACGAGGAAGATCAGGTTCCCATTGATCTTCGTGCAGTTGATGAATTTGTCTATGTTGCTGGAATCCACAGTCTGAGCTGACATCAGTGACCCTGTGCCAATGCCGTCACAAGCTACGGGGACAAGACTTACATTCAGGGGCTGAAAACAGACCTTTGGCCAACAGAGTAATCATCACATTCTCATTATGAAATGACAATATTTTATTGTTTGATAAAATGTATAATTTTTTTAAAGTATAGTAGTGAATTGTTGTATTATTTACTACTAGGTCAACTTTAAAACACTGCATTAGAGTGCAGTGACCAAGACATACTTGTAACATATGTAGCACAGAAGCAGAACCATTATTAAACAACTGACTTATTAGATAAAATCACCTATTTTCTAACCCATTGTAAAATATTATTTTAATGCTTTTAGAATGTTGGCAGCATTAGTAAAATTATTTCCTGGTCTACTAATTAGAAGATGTAATTTGAAAAACACAGGTCCGATGAAGAACATGTATTAAAGAAGAGGACTGATAGTATACACTTCGATCAGTATGAACTACAACGTCCAGGGCCAAATACTTATGCTTACGTTTAAAGATATTGATGCTTTATGCAAGTGTACGTTAAAAAACATGTGTATCTATGAAACAGAGAAAGAAGAAGAGAAGAAAAATGAGGAAGAGAGAAGACTGGGAGTGGGGATTAGAGACAGAGAAAGACAGACAGAGGATGTAGTCTAAAGGTTAACATGAAGTTTGCTCTTGTCTAAGCCACTCCCGTGTACTTTGAAAAGCTTAATGACACTTGGGAGATTTGAGCTGTACTTTGGTCCTGCTTGGTTTCACTCTGGTGAAGAGTTTGAGCATTCAGAGCCAGAAGTGATTTCTTCCTCCAATAAAATTCTATAACATGAATTATCGGCAACATTTTGTTTAACACAATAAATTTGCTTGCCATTTCACATATGTTCAAAATATTTTTTAAGATATAAAGACTAAATATCATGTTGTATGAGCCTTTGGTTTTCTGTTTACGATTGGGAGATCGCTTTGTATACAGTAAGAGGCAATATGTGTGTGTCACGATAATAAAATAAACACTTGAATGCTTGTTTTAGGCAACACTTTGAATATTTGTTAGTGGTAAAACAAAGTGTAATTTTATTTCTCTTTCCTATCAAAGTTAACTTGGAGTTTTACCTTGACTTTTATTTATATAAATCAAGACCAATAATATACAGTTAGTTGATACTGTAGGAAATTTTGCTGTGATATAATTACAGGAAGTGAGTGCAGGTGTGTGCCTGTGTAGGGGTGTAAGAGTCATTGTGGGAATGGGTTTATAAAATAAGCTTAATTTTATTGGACTTTTAGCAAGTAAATGAAAATCATGTACATATTTCTACTCTAGTCAAAACACCGTACACGACTACTTACCTTTGGGGCAAATATCAGTGCATGGTTTACACATCTTAATTCCATTTTCTTCAACTTCCATCTTGGAACTAGGGCAGGCACGTACACATGAACTGGAATCTACCACAAAGTTATCTGATTATAAAAAAAATTGTAAAGTAAGAAATAAAGTTAGTGTTCAGCCATCAAATTGAAAATAGCATACTTTAGGGTTTGAAAAATTATTAACAGCATTGACAGCGTACACGTGTCTTCTCCCAAAATAATTTTGTTTAAATATCTGGATCTAAAATAGCATTTTCAAAAATTCACATTCAGATCTGAGAGCAATGTGTGTTAAACACCACTAGTACTTTCTTGACTACTGCTCCACAGCCTGAATTGCCCCCAAGTTAGAGTGGATTTCTTTTATAGACTCAGGAAACTACATGACATTTCATTTGTGTTTATCAATAGTTCCACTTTATTTCATGTCATGATACAAGTTTGAAGTCTAAAAATACTTCAAGTTCATGAAGCACAAATGAAGCTTCAGTTAAACTGTCTTGGATCCAGCCAGGGTCCTTCAGAACCGGGAGGAAATGTTTAAAATGTGTTCTGTTTCAATGGGCAACCACAGAAGCTTTTTCCTATTTTTAAATGAAGAAACAAAGTGAAATTGAAAGGTATGCTTTACAAAAGGTGTACGGAGCAGACAAGGAGCATTTTGTAACTTAAACTTTGGGAAAATGTTTCTGAGGCTCATGACCTGACTTGAAGGGTGGCCAGAGCAGGAAACACAGAAGGCGTAGACAATTCTCCTACTCAGGACATAAAACCCAAGACACTCTGATATTGGACGAATCCATGAGGGGAGTATATGCTATTCAGAGTTATGACAAGTGGCAACTGTAAAAACTACAGAGACCTTTAGGTTTCCTGAGTGAAGCCATGGCATTTGTAGTGTATGATTGTTTACCATTTAATTAAAATCTCTTGCTCAACATGCTTCTGGGTCCTGGTAGAGATGGAGCATGTCACCATAGGTGAGTGACTGAACTTGAGGCCAGAAATGCCCATTATGAACAAGGTTTTATTAGAATTGTGACTCTATAATGTTGGAGAGACCCAATATCAAACTGCTGCGAGAATGAAGCCCTTGATTTGAGACTAGACATGAACCGGGAAAGGAAGGAGAGGCACAGATAAACTGTTGGCGCTGTCACTTGGCTCCTGCCTCTGGCTCCAAGGAGACTACAGGGGCCACTGCGCTTAGTATGGGGGTGCAAGCTCAAAACGGACGACAGCTTCCTTTCAGCCTCCATTAGGAATGGGCTTGACAGACACAGGCAACATAAAATCCTACCAAAGAGTGTGGTGCTATAGAATGTAACTGTTCATTCATTCTGTGTGAAGAAAGAAGAGGCCTTCATTTAGAATGCTTATGTGTTCATGAGGAGTGGCTTGCTCTGGGAGAAAAAACAATGAAAAATCTGGGACCATACCAAGTCTGGAGTAGAGGTATATGTAGGAAACCATGGAAGTGAGTACAAAATATAAAGTGCTTGTGTCAGAAGTTATCGGCACAGAGCGTCCACCATAAAAACCCTTTGCAGAGATGGAATCAAATCCCAATCCTTTTTCCTTCCCTTCTTCCCCAAGTATGGAATCCAAGAATTCTCCTTTAGACCCTATTATCTGTTCCACGGGAACCCAAACTACTCCGAGTGTATGATAACATACTAAGAAATCATTTTTTTTCTGCAAGGTCTTGACAGTACTGTAAAATTAAAAGCTTTTGTATTTTCCTATTTTTCTCGCTTTGTAGTTCAGGCTGGCCCTGAGCTCACTATGTAGCCCAGGCAAGCCTCGAACTCAGCAATCCTCCTGTCTCTGCCTCCCGAGTGCTGGGATTGCAGGCGTGAGCCACCACGCCTGGCAAAATGCTTTTGTATTTTGACAGCAATTTATGTCTAATGCAATGAAGATTTTGAGTAGCCTATGTCAAATAAGAGAAGTCCAATTTATTTCTAAAATATACATTATTTTGAGTTTTTAGATTTCAGAATTTGAGATTTAGAAATTGTATATCTGCATTTAGAAAATAAATGTCCATGTTTCCCCAAGTCAGCTCGAATTTGGACAGCTAAGCCCTGTAAGTAAGGTTCAAAAGAGATTTAAATTTTATAGTGATCAATGACATAGGGCTTAAATTAGTCTATAATGTAATATCTTAGTATATCTAAGATACAGTGGTATAAATTATAATTACATAATGCACATTAATCAAATAAAGAAGTATGTGAGTTATCATATCTGTACTCTATAGATTTTTAAGTCTTTATTTAAATAAGCATATGAAACAGGTGATTTTCTTATATTTTATTTTATTGCCTTTTCAGTAAGTAAAACATTGAGGAAAGTCCCTCTGGCCATGCAAATCAAAGAAACTGATTCAAAGGAATATCAACATATATATTACACTGAGTACTTGTACTACGCTCACCACTTTTACTCCCCAGGGTGCATTATCAGTTTCCAAAAGACCCCTTCACACAATCTTTTTATTTGTTGTTTTCACTTAAGATTGGATGTGGCATTGCAATTGAAATAACCTATATCCAAGGGCAAATAATCAGTGACAAATTTAGGAAGCAATTCACTCTTACTAGAACTGGACTCTATTTACAACATTGCGCATAACCATTTATTTGACTTCATTAATCTTTCTGAGAAACAGTTCGATCTGAGGTATGGTAAACATAACAAGCATTTTAATGTAAACAATTCCTTATACTCTACCATGCTGTTTCTCTGTTACAAACTTTGAAACAACCATTTTAGTATCATTCAACGTTAATCTCCCTACCTGTGAAATGGGAATGATTTTACACACACCCAAGGTAATTTATGACACTCTTAAAGCTTGAAACTGAAATTAATTGTCATGAGATTCATTTCCAATAATGTTTTAGTTAAGGAGGCTATTCTTGGGCTGTCACTTACGTGGACATTTCTTGACACAGAATGCTCCGTACGTGTACTTGGCATTGAAGTTATGCTCCAGCTGGAAGGTGGTTGGGTTGTAGACGAAGGTCTGGGGGCACTGAGTAACACAGGCCCCACTGTCGTTGAAATTCATGCAGGCCTGCAAAATAGCAAGTATGATTTTCATTTCCAAATACCTGCATCGCATTTGTTACTGAAACACTACTGAAATGGCTTCTTAGAAGTCTGTTGTTAGTATAGATCAGTTATACAAATATTACGGAATTCAGTAACCCTAGAGTTATTTGTGTTTCAAAATGCACAAAAAATTCCTGTGTCAGTAGATGTAACATCTACAGTTAGTGATGTGCAAAGTGCTTCGTGGCTATCTGATGATTTCTGAACTGATGATTCATTTAACTACTAAACTTGTTTGGATTATTTAAGCCCAAACTGATTCAAAGGAAGTGTTCAGTGTTTAGAATCAAAATCAACTAACTTCTTGATACAAGGTTAGAATATTTTTCTTTCTTGAGCTTGTATTTAAGACTTCAGTGCCTTAAATGGCATGTTAAGTGCAAAGAGTACCACAATAGAATGGTTGTTTCACTGTACTTAGGAAAAGTCTCTGACAGGTGACTGGCCAAGTATAAATGTACCTCATATAATGTTAAAATTTACCTGATATATTAAATAACATGATGTCATTCTTACCTGATCTTGTAATGCCACAAAATTTGGTAAGGTCATTACCTTCAAATAAAATAGTTTATTTCTGTTTGCATATATTTGCCTAGAGGGCACAATGTATTAATATTGTCAAACTCATTTGAGGAGAATTAAAAACTCTCTTAACCTGAGAGTTAGCTATTTGTTATCACAAGAAAGTATATCTCTATCTATCTATCTATCTATCTATCTATCTATCTATCTATCTATCTATCTATACACATACATATATATATATATATATATATATATATATATATATATATATATATATAAACGTGTTTAACAATAGCTTGGGTGAACTAATTATTTTAATTAAGAAATTAAGCTTCATGGGAATAATTTAGGTCTTGGAAGGAAAGCGTCTACGAACTCAAGCTCTGGTTTGTATTTCATCATAAATTGTCATATGGTTATTAATAAGCATTAATGTATTCTGTTTCCTCAAAACATTTACCTCATCAATTGTTGTTTTAGCAAGCACTCTGTCACGAATATGATGATTCCCTGATGATGGTTGACTAGAAGCATAATCAGAATGAGACTCACTGGTGATAATTATTCACTAAGATGACACTTTCTAGCAAGAATCTATTAAAAACCAATCTAGAAAATTCAGGAAGTTTTAATTTATCGCTATGATACTTCATGTGTCCTTATAATTGCTTTGCCAGTGTACTTTGTGCAGCACTGTGTACAGAATGCTTGGGAACACAGGAACACAGGCCAGAAGAGAATCAATCCACCTTCGAGACAGCAGGGAAGCACAGCGTAACCAGATAAGAAGGCTTCAGGTTGCCGTTTATGAACCTACTGTGCTGACGTCCACAGTGCGATCACTGGGCCATTCCGCAGAAATACAGAAAGGAGGATCCCGAAGCTCTCTCGTGCTCTGCTTGCCATAATGTAACAATGAAAAATGCACCCAAAACCTCTTAAGTGAGGGTTTTTGCTGTCCTTGCATATTGCTGTTATTGTTTCGGAATCTTTAATGCAACACCTGCAGGCTTAGATGCCTTGTCCACAGTGACAGACTTGGCACAAGACCTGCGCAGTCTCTCCCTCAGAGCTTCTATTTCTTTCTTTTTTTTTTTTGAGACAGGGTCTTGCTTTGCAGTTCAGGCTGGCTCTGAGCTCACTATGTAGCCCAGGCAACCCTCGAACTCAGCAATCCTCCTGTCTCTGCCTCCCGAGTGCTGGGATTACAGGCGTGAGCCACCACGCCCAGCAATCAATCTCATTTTTAACACCAATTATAAAAAGGCAGAATTCATTTGGTAAAACATTGAGGGTTTTTTGTTTTGTTTTGTTTGTATTGCTTTTCCTTTTTGTTTTGTTTTCGAAACAGGCTCTCCCTATATAGTTCAGACTGGCCTTCAAGTCACCACATAGCTCAGGCCAGCCCTGAATGAACTTTCAGCAATCCTCCTGCCTCAGCCTCCAGAGTGCTAGGATTAGAGGTGTGTGCCATCACGTCCTACAGGAATTCATTTAGTAGAACAGCAAAATTCCAGCTAATAAATGGTCAGCTGAATGAGTGAATGACTCCTAAGAAGATAGAAAGTAATCCAAAAAGATTGAGCTTGGTCACAGCGTAAGGGGCCGGGGGTAGCAATGCTGGATCACTGAACAGATGCGTCAGAGGTGAGGCCCCTGAGACCGAAAGGGGGGCAGAGGGTGGCAGATCGGGAGGGAAGAGAATTCCTGACGTACAAAGCAATCAGTGTCCTTCGGGCCCGAGCAACCTCCAGCACATTCCCGGTGGCAACAGTCACTGACGTAGGGTCCGTAACATCTCCCGTCACACTGCTCTGCGCACACGGTCCTGGTCACTGCAGAAAAGAGACGGGTTCTCTTGTTAAAGTCGGCCACCCACAGGAGCTCCCGGTTCAGCAGGAGCGACTAGAAAAGCGAGTTCTGGCTGATCAGTACTAGACCGGGACTGGCCGCAGTCAAGCGCACATTCAGGTTACATTGTGTTTATATCAAAAGTACTGCACAAAGAGATATCTATCTCCATTCATTTCTATTCAGCAAAGAAATGCAGTGCTTTTCAAATATCATACACCTTCACTAGAAAGCGTCAAAGGAGAAGTGAGTGGGTCAGCAAGGCTCTGGCCCGGCTGAGAGGAGACAGATTCCTCCCCTCACTGTGATCCCGCCGCGCGCACAAAATGGGCTGAGACTTAGTCATGTAATGTTTTATAGGAAGAAAGAGAAAATGGAAGAAGGGAAGGAAAGAAGGGGGCATGGAGGGAGGAAGGGAGAGCAAAAGATGAGCAAAAATATTTACAGTACACAATAAAAAGTGTCATTTGCCTTTTCTTACCCCTCCATCCATCTATCCAAATGGACAACATCATGACATGAAATACTTGACTAAAATCAGTGCATGGGATTTCAGAAATCAGAGACATAACTATTATTGCACTTGATCCAGAGATAATTTACAGTACTTTTAAATGTGGATTTCACAGAATACATCCGGACAGCACCGTGAGTCCTCTGTATCTGTCTTCTGTATGGCCTCTTTCCACCTCCGTGCTTAGTTATGTTCCTGTGGCTGTCCAAGCCCGCTGCTCATGTGCTCCCCCGACCTGACAACGCGGGCCTCCATCCCCTCTGCACCCGCCTATGGATCTCTGTCGTAGCCACTCATTGTACAGAGCATTTTCTGACCCAAAACTTAATAATCTGGGTACATGACAGATTTCCAGTTGACTGTACAAGTCCCCATTTGGATAGCCAAAGTTGGCCAGGGATTTAGCTCAATGGTTCAGGCACCTGCCTCACAAGTGCGAGGTCCAGTGTTCAACCCCCAGTACAAAAGAATAAAAAAAAAAAAAAAAAGTTCAGGGAAGCCAAAGTTCACAAAAGAGAATATAACACACTTTTCTTCCACTGAGCTTATTTCTTCTCTGTCTTTCCTGTATCAATGAATGAAAGTACCATCTAACTCATAGCTAAGGGAGAAATTCGGGATATATTTTCTGTACCTCATTTTCCCTCACTTTCACTTCTCATACCTGAGAAAACTGTAAGATACTAGCAATGTTATCCCACTAGTATCCTCCTTGCTTCCTCTCTCTACATACTCTAGCTAGGGTCAGAATTTATCTCTACATTATTACACGGCCTTCTAAACGTTTTCTTAGATTCCTTTGTTTTTCCTCCTGGTTCATCCGCCATGAAAGCCATAGCTTGGAAATCTAAGCCAGTGCCCATAAACAACGGTGATGTACAGCATGAGACTCTGTTCACCCCTGTGCAGGAGACATATCTCTAGCAAGGGACTGGGCCCCTGTAAACTGACAACCATTTCTGCCATGAGTGGCTTCTCTCAGGACACTGCGTGCCACAAGGGACATAGCTTCCAGTTGCCATTCAGTAAAGTCGTGACTGTCACTGCCCACAGGCCAGGTCTTTCTTCATCTTCACAGCCCTTCCTGGCTTCTCTGTCTACCAGATACTTACTCTGAACCCTCCCTAACTCACCTGTAGGCTGAATCATTGTCATATTTGCTTCTGAAGAAGAAAGAAAACAAAATTAATGCAGCAGTCTCTGGGGTCTGAAGCTCTAGACACAAATCCAAAGACCACCATGTGAAAAAAGCAATTAAGTTGACCACTCTGTATCTGGGCCATTTGTTTAAACTCAAAACTCTGAAAAATCAGATATTTAGATCTGTATTTGTGAACATATTTTCCTTTTACAATTTAGATTATGGTAAACTATGAAATAAATAATTTCTTCCCTAATTATTCTGCTGCAAATTCCTATGCTATTAATGACCTGGCCTACTTTGTCCCACTTCATTGTATTTGTTCCCCTCTTACCTCAGGAAAGTCTACCACTATTAATATTGAATCTTTCCCAAACAATCGGCTCCTAATGACATGACTCTTTCTTTTTCTCCTCCTGCCTTTTTTGCTCTTTCCCCTTTCCTCTTTCCTCCCTTCTTCCTTCTCCCTGTCTTTGCTTCATCATATATTTTTGTTATAGCACTGATAACCATCTAATGTACTTTTCAATTGACTACTTTAGTTTTTGTGTGATATCCTAATATCTAAAATTTAATTTTTATTTATATTTCATGTTATTACATAGAAGTGACACATTCTCTAATTATATCTATTCATTAACTTTTCACAGTCATGAATTATGTTTATATGATTGTTCCTATGTTTTTAGCAAGTGGCAAGTTTATTTAGATATTCCAGTTAGTAATGTAATATATAAAGCAAACACTTAGGAGACAGCTTTGTAAAAATAGAATCAAACAATTTATATCTTTCTGATAAAAATAAAGCTCTTTTGATACAACAAAAGTCTCTAATTAGAAGAGCAGACATATGTTAAATAAGCAAATTACTACATTTGAAATGTGTCATCACACGATAGTCTATTAATATGCTTGTAGTTGACAACCCCAAGAAAAGAGCAGCATGGAGTTGAATCAACAATCATGTTTTATAAGTCACATTATATTTTAATTCTAGACACATATGCCTACATGTTATTTTCTTCTCTGCTGAGATTTAAGGTAACCAAAGGAAATATTTCAGTATGCTTTTATCAAGTACTTTGGTTTTCCCTGCCAATGAGAAAATTAATTTAGAAAATATAACAGTAATTGACTGGATGTTTAAGTTATTTACTACATGTTCATATTAAAATAATTTATCTAAGGTAGTACTTTACCTTGTAAGAAAAGTATTATGTTAAAATGTAGTACCACAATCTTAGACTTAATTACCAGGACTATGCTGTGAAATTCTCAAAGTTCATATTTTAAATTATTTAAGCATATCTGTTGAATCAACCTAAATTTTCAAATAGCAATTTCTTCCATGTAATGACCAAAGATATCTTACTTGGCCCAGGCCCTTTGATCTCACTTACTCCATTCCATTTCAAGAATCTGCAAAGAAACCTCTAAGCCACTGAAGGTGAACCTTTTAGAGCTCTTGATGGGAACAGCTTGCTGCAGCATGTAGGCCATAGGGTCACCACCATGGCAGTCTAAGCCATTACCCAAATGCAAACAATTTTTAAAGTTTTCTTCTAAGATGTTAAAAGAGCATTATGGGCTTGCTTTCAAAAAACAGCCTAGAAGTGATTATTTTTAAAAGTAAGTTAAATTCAACATTAATGATATCAGTTTTCACTATTAATTCCTTCATGTTTATTCCAAATGAAATTTCAGTAACATGAAAAGATATTTGGAAGTGTTCCTCTGATGGGTGAGTAAACAGAGAGCACATAACAATAAACTTAATTTCTAAGCAGTGATGTGCTGGAGTTAAGAAACATTTTTTTATATTGCTTAATGAGATTTGATCTTAGAAATAGAATGTTTTCTTTGTGCATGGAAAAAGGAAGAACACCACAAAGTGAATCTGCTGAATAACATTTGTTGATTAATAAGCATTATTTACTTAATATGGATAAACTCATCAAACTATACTCATAGTTTATGAGGATGGAGACTCATACATAAAAAGACAGTTATTAAAATCAATGAGATAACTCAGTCTCCACAGGAACATTAACTTATAATTGCTTTAGCTTTTATTAATTTCCATCCTTGTTCAAATATTTCATTGGAAGTTTTTTTTTTTTTTTTTTTGCTGTGTTTAGTATCTTTTCCAAATTGCTTCACTGGGTGCATTAAAACATTTGGGTTGAGTTTTAAGTAGCTTATTCATTGGCAGAATACCACTAAATGTGATGTATAGAAAAGCTGGGAAGTGACACTTTGGGTTATATTAAGGACAGTAGACTTGAAACCAAGAACGGAGATGCATTCAAACTATCCATGGGAATCAGATAAATTGAAGAACAAATGTTCTAAGGTAAACACATGTTCTAAGGCTGACAGAATACCTACCAAAAGAATTAAGCTACCTGTAATTAGATTCATTTTATCAGAATTTTACTAATAAAAACAATAATTATTTTTCTAAAGATTATTAAAACCAATTTAATGATTCAAGAACTCCTCTAGAAGAAATTTGTCTCAAGAGGACAAATCAAATATTTATTATTGCTTTCTATGAGTACAGTTGCCAAAAGGATGTCAAAGACACCAAATGAAAATGATCTTTTAGCCCTATATAAAAAGAAATAAAACTACGTCTAGGCAGAGTTTTATAAATGTTGTCTCCCTTTATATATCATCATGTCCTTCCTCTCCTATGTCCATCCTCCTTTTTTACCACCACACTATTTTTTTCTGTATCACCACCTTTCCTTTCTCTACCTAGCACCTTTTATCTGGATTTTGCAGTAGATCATCTCAAAGAACCTTAAAAACCTAAATATGGGACTTCTTGGCTAAATGAAAAGTTTTCTTCAGTTAGAATCAGCAGATCCAAGTAATATCACTCCCTACTGGGCCCAACAGTCTATTTTTAGCAACAGAACATAGAAGATTTTCTATTTTTAAATATAATGCTGGGCATCACTTAATTCTCATGCAACCAAAATATTGGTAAATACTCGACGAGTGTTGAGAGTTTCTATGAGCTTGACAGGTAATTCCGCTGTGCAGTTTAGAGTTCAGAACTATTACTCTATAAAGCCGAAATGGGAAAATCCTTACAGTGTTTGATTGATTGGCAGACTAATTCTTTTTGTTTGAAACTTAATCACACTGATCTTTTGCTTTACTTTCTTATTTGTATGATTATGTTTTACACTTGATCTTAGCCAAAAGGCCGAGAAGCGATATATGTATGATTATGCTTTATATCGCTAATGGGGAAACCAAACTAGCAAAATCAGTGAACACACATTTAGGAAGATTTGGGAGAAAAAGCACTTAAACTGGGGAAAGAAATATTATTTGTATCATTCTACAGGCCAAAAATATCATAAAAAAATGGAAGACCACTCAAACTGTACTGTCCATCTTCCAGCAGGTGTATATGTGAGAAGCATCCAGGGCACACCCCAGTTTCACTGCTATTCTCATTGAGAAGAATATTTATTTCCTTTTCCTTTTACTATGTTGTAATTGGCATTTAGCAAACCATACCTCTATGCTTGCCATTTCACTTCTCTTTGTATTGACAAGTTTTGACAAACTGTCCATAAAACATAATGTCTGCTAAACAGATAACACTTCAGTGTAGTGGTTCATAAGTTACTGTGTCTTCAGTTATATACTTAGAGATCTGCACAAGAAGAAAGCTCCTTGAGCTAAATAGAAATAATTTTGGTTGGGCACAAGGAAGAATTGCTTGATTCTTAGAGTGACAGAAACACTGTAAGAAGTAGTTGCATGGAGTTCTGGAGTGTTAGTATTTCAAAGGGAATTTCTTTTGGATGCTTTAGACATCCCTTAGTTGACACAGGAAGTAGTGATAAGATGCTCATCAGAGTTATCTTCTGGCATTAGGATCCATTATTCATTCCTAAGGATAGTGAAATTGTGACTACAAAGAAGAGCACTTGGAGGTTTACAACATGCTTTCAGAAGTGAAATCCTGGGCCAGAGATTCAGCTTAGAGGTTCCAGCACCTGCCTCGCAAACGCAAGGCCCTGAGTTTGATCCTGGTAACCACATACAATGCTGGGCGAGCTGGACGTGGTGACTCACACCCACCAGCCACATACCACATACCACAGTGCTGGGCGTGCTGTCACGCCTGTCATCCCAGCACTTGGGAGGCAGAGGCAGGAGGAATGCTGAGTTCCAGACTTGCCTGGGCTACATAGTGAGCTCAGGGCCAGCCTGAACTACAAAGGGAGACCCTGTCTCCAAAAAAAAAAAAAAAAAAGAAGTGAAATCCTGAAGCCCACAGACCATCTAAACCCAGATAATAGTCATAGAACAGGCAGGATTGCAGAAAGTCAGTTTTCATAAAACTAAAGTCAAAATACACACAAGTAGTCATGTTTCCCAAGGAGAAAAGCTGCACACATCAAAGTATCCAAAGTTGGGTAGAGGGTAGAAATCAACTGGAAGATTTGAAACAAAGACATCCAGACCTCTGCCTACATTCTGATTCAGTAAGTCTGGAATCAGTAGGTGCCAGAAAGTTAATTTGTTTTGTGAGATCCCCAGTTTTCTCAGGAGACTTTATAAGTCAGTATTATGAAATTTCTCCTGTGCAACACTCCCTTCTTCCTATGTAAAGGTTCCTGCAGAAGGGATACAACATTTACCGAGATAGGCAGAGGTGAGGTGAGTCTTAAACTAAAACAATCTTTCTTTTTTCACTGAGGTCACAGACTAACCACACCAAAAACTATGAAGGTACAGAGCAAGGTCTGATATACACAGAAAGGCACTTTGCACTTTAAGAACATTTTAGTATTTTAACCAACAACATAAGGTTTAATATAATGAAGAAGGCTCTCAGAGATATTTTGTTTTTCGAACTAAGTTAGCAAAATGAAATCAGGAAAAGGTACCTAGGCCTTCCATTCACCCCTAGCTTTCATAGCACAGAAGAAAATCTTTCATTGCTAAGTCTTAGTCTACCGATAGCCATGTACTGGAATGAACCATCTATACTACGAGGTAAACATTCCCACAATGAACATCACTGTTTAATCCTAACTGTCATGAATGTATTAGTTCACCTAAAAAATATGGTGAATGCTCAGACAGAGCTTATTGAAACAGACACTCAGTGTCAGTCAATATAAGCATGCCCAGAGTTTTGGCTGTTACTAATCACGTTTGACCTCTGTCCCAGGTAAATCCCTGGCGAGCTGGGGACTGTGACATAATATTGTTAGTTGTGTCAAAGAGGAAAAGGATCTTGTCTAATTCAGTCCTCATCATAAGCTGCTTTACTCATTTGTTTAATGAGGTTTTATTTAACCCATTTTATAAAGACAACTCAGTAATTCCTTGGGGGATCTTAAAATTGACGTTAAATTACACTCTTGGCCACCAGGGAAATTCTTCCTCATTAATAGGGTATTAACATTTTCAAAGTTTTTAAGTCTAGATTCAAAGAAAAAGACAATGTTGCCCTATTATATTAATTACAAAAATATCATTGAGTAAATGAGTTATTTTATATATTCTTCACAGGGTCAATAATACAGATTTCAAGATAGTAAATCTTCATAGAAAGAATATAAATCTTTATAGAAAACATAGTGTTTTAAAACTATACAGGGGGCTAAGGATTTAGCTCAAGTGGTACCACGCCAACCTTGGAGATACAAGGGTCCAAGTTCAATCCCCAGTACCATAAATAAATAAATAAATAAATAAATAAATAAATAAATAAATAAATAAATTAATTAATTAATTAATTAATTAATTAATTAAAAAATATGAAAAATAAAAAATATATACTTTTTTTTTTTTTTGAGACAGGGCCTCGCTTTGTAGTTCAGACTGGCCCTGAGCTTACTATGTAGTCCAGGCAAGCCTTGAACTCAGCAATCCTCCTGTCTCTGCCTCCCGAGTGCTGGGATTACAGGCATGAGCCACTGCACCCTGCCAAAAAATATATACTTTTAAGTAGGATCAAAGGCTGCGTCTCATGGTCTACCAGAAAGTGATATGCTGAAGATTAAGGAATCAAAGATTGAAATAATCATATCTCAACCAAGAAATTTGGAAAAGGTGATATTCAACATTTTTTTTTGCTTTGTTGTAGACCATAGACTTCCTCAGCCAGCTTTGATGAAAAACAAAACAGTGACAACCTCAAAACTTAACATTTTCATTTATCCTAGCTCTGTGTCCAAAATATTAGCAGAAGAAAAGGTCATTTCTCTTCCACCCTGTCCTCTTTAGAGTTCCATTCTCACAATCTGACGAGATCAGAACACTAAAATGAAAGGAGTGACACTCACATCAGGTGAGGAATACATAAATATTTGTTCAATGAATGAAAGGTATCTCTTTTAAATTTCTCATTTTGTTATTGAGGAAACTGGAGAAGTGTAAGTTTTATGTCTAGTGTCACATTCAACTTCTAGATATTTCTACATCTGTGAGAAGTTTTGGGTGATCTAGGTAGTTTTGATTATGTAAAAATAATATGGGCCAAACTCTTATTGCATGTATAATTTGATACATTTTTTTCTTTTGGTTGTATGGTGGCTGGAACCCAGGCATTTCACTCTGAGCTACATCCCCATCCCTTGTTTGCATATTCTCACTTGGAGACTGTTTCTTGCTATGCTGCGCAAGATAGGCTCAGTCGGGAAGTTCTCCTGCCTCAGCCCCCGGAGTACTGGAATGACAAGCATAGCCACTCACCTTCCCACTAGCATATTTTGTGAAGAATACTTTGTCTCTGTCCACCAATTCTGGGTGTATAAATTCATAAATAAATTCATAACCAAGTAGTTCTACTTCTAGAAATCTGTCTTGGAAGAATGTGCACTTGTGAACAACTATATTTTAAAATATTGATTTGTTGTAACTTAGAATAATACAATGTAATCTATATACCCATCAATCAAGAATTACTTAAGTAAATTATGTCACGACCATAACTGGGGAAACACTGCATCAAAAAAAAAAAAAAGAAATAAATAAGTAGGGTTGATCTCTATGTGCTTAGATGAAAAGATGTAGGTAAAATAATACTATGTGTTTGAATAAATATAGTATGTACCTTGATAAATCAAACAAAAGTCCAGCACTTATATTTTTGGATTAATATTTTCATGAACATACACACATATAATAAAGTTATTACTATCAAAGCACTTTATCAAAATTATGTGGGAAAGAGTGCTCACAGATGAGGAGGTATTATTTCTTTTATCTGTACACCCCTGAGTATCAGGTAAACTGAAAATAAAAGGAAAACATCTGTCAAGTAATTTTCTGTGAATTCAGCAGAGGAAGTTAACTATCCCACTACAATAGATGAAGTTAACTTTTTAAAGCATTTCACTAGGTCACTCAAGATTGCACCATAAATTATTAAAATAAGATTTAAAAGTATTTTCCTGACCCTGAATATCTTCACTGATTTGTCTACATTCAGTCAGGTCACATGCAATGGACATCCAGACTGAAAGCCCACGGTGCGGGAAGGGAGAAGGAAGATAGAAGCCGGAACTGCCTATGCGGCTTGTCTCTCCAAATTCTGCCAAAGCCCCGCCCAGTCATAGGCGGGGCTTCACCGAGGTGGCTGAATCTGGAATAGTTTATGCTGGGATTACACGAAACATTTTGATATTATTATTTCTACTCCTTCCTGATCCGGTTTGTTTTACTCTAAACTACCCTATTTTAGTCCAAGGTTACTGTCAGGGATCATGAAGGGAATTTAGGATCCACTAAGGAACTACAACCAGCATTTTGAAAACACTACTCAATTGCACAGACAAAGATCAAATTAGAAAATTAGGGAAAACAATCTGAGTGCTCCCTTCGCTGTGTGTGTGGCAAATTAACAATCTAATGAACTCAGGAATTTAGAATTCACTAAAGACAAAATTTCCTTTTTCAGGCTACCGGAGGCTGCAGAAAAATCCTTATGCAATAGTGCCTTACCTGGCCTGCCCCTGGGACACGCCAGGCAGACTGCTCTCCACTGTGCTTTCTGCTTTTGAAACCTCACCACCATCATGGAAATCCATGAAGGTTATCTGAATAGGGTTCATCTAAAACAATATAAATGATTCGCTTCAAACAAAATATAGAAAATAATATATCTGCAGATATCAAAAATATTTTATGTATTTTAATGTATTGATAAATTGCCATTTCTCTGATCAGGATAAAAGCTTGCAAATGCTCAAAAATTATACATATCACATTAAAATAAGAAAAGGATCATTTATTTATATTTAAATTCTACCATTTCATATGTAATGCATTTTCAGAGCAATATGAGTAAATACGGACATGTAGAACCCAAAACAAGTTGTTCCTTCTCCTACCACACTGACTGTGATGACAGCATAGGCTGTTTATTCATGTACCTGAGCTGTCTCTCACGCTTTCGTGCATAGCCTTGACTCTCTTTTCACGGTTCATAAAATAGGATAATGGTTCAGAGACTAAAAACACATGATCAGAAGTAAGGCAAAAGAACTCAAATTCTGAATTAATTTTTTTTTTCAAGGTCTCGGTTTGTAGTTGAGGCTGGCCCTGAGTTCGCTATGTAGTCCAGGACAAGCCTCGAACTCAGCAACCTCCTTCCTCTGCCTCTGCCTCCCGAGGGCTAGGATGACAGGCGTGAGCCACCACGCCTGGCACTGTGGTATGTGGTTCTGGGATCGAACTTGGGACCTTGCACTTGCCAGGCAGACCCTGGAACCACACTGAGCTAAATCCCCTGGCCCTTTAACTATAATTGTCAAACTCCATGAAAGTGACACATTCCTCACTTCATGACTCTGGAAAAAACTGCATTCCTTAACATGTCTCCACACCCTGGAATGATCTCTCTCCTCCTTCAGAATTCTGTGTCATCCAAGACAGGCTGTCCCTCCCACCTGGCTCCCAAGGTGCACCGGAATGATTCGGGAGGACAGAAGAGAGGTAGGCAGGGAAGCTGTTCGCATACAGCAAAATCGTGAGAGAAACGGTGCAAAGACAGGAAATACGGAGTCCTCTGGAGGCCATGTTGAGGTCCGTTCTTACCTTTGGTTCAGAGCTCTTCTAGACTTGATAGATTGCTGACATTTATATTCCTCAGCTTCTTCATTTAAATAATAAAATTGTGTTGATTTCATAGATAATGTAAAATACGCATTGCGGGAAATCATTAAGCTTAGAGTAGCAATAGTGCTTAATATAATGTCTATAGCACGTAGAAATATTCTCTGTTGGTATTGTAGGTAAATAAATAAAAGTTTACCTTTATTCACTGCTTTAACTAAATGTTATATTATTAATACTTTTCTGTAAAAATATAAACATGCTTCTGCTATCTTATTTTTCAAACTCTCAATTATGGTGTACATATATTATACCTTAACCCAGTCTGATATTTACAATTTTATCATAGATACTGCTTACTACATAATATCTAAATGCATTATATTAGTATGATAATTTAAGATGTATTGAAATAATAAATGTCCTGCTACAAGAACATGCACTTCTGAAGCTTTTGACACAAATTGTAAGTTAATCTACACAACGATGATGTTTATTATTTATAATTTACCAATTGTGATTCTGATTACTCTTATTTCATATATTTACCCTAACTAGAAATCAGTGAACATGTCTAGTCTTTTAAAATTGTATGTCTTTGGTTACAATAAAAGTCAAATTTTTTTACATGTTTCCTGGGTGTAAATTTTTAATTTTTAAAATTTTATAAAAAATAAAACATGATCTAGTTAAAATAATCTCTGCTGCCTTCTGTATTTCATCATTTATGTCACATTTCAAAAGACTCATTATTCTGTAATTTTCATCTGTATATTTTAATACCTCCAGATATTTGATATTTCTTAAATTTTTGGCTATTTCATCTATAATCTCTTATGCCATTCACAGTTCACCACACAACCCATCTTCTGTCTGTTGCTTTATAGTAGGGTGTAGAGTGGACCTTTGACTTGCATACTCAATTGGTTCCCAAGGTCTGGTTGTTGCTAAGTGAATAAAGCTGAGATCCAGAGGTTTACCTGAATCCACATTATAGACAACAGGAAGCTGGTGAATCTTCCATTAACCTAGTTAATCCAGACTGAATGTCAGGCTGGTCATAACTGGAGGGTCCACAGTAACTTTATTTTATTTCACGTATAGGGCACTTGTTTCAACATTACTTATTGAATAATCTATGCTTTTTGCTGTGCTTTTAAAATGTCAACTCTATGAGAAATAAGTTTCAATATTACAGAATTTGTCCCCTACACTGACTATTAAGGCAATTCCACCCAGATCCCACACCATGCTGTTTCCAAAATTAGTCTTCAGCATTTAATACTTGCTGGGGCAAAACTTCCCACATATTTCTTCTTTGCAAATGTGTGCCTCATTCATCAAATGTATTTCCACAGCAACTTTAGTTTTGCTCAATTAAAGTGTCTGTTGTTAATTGATTAAAGCTGGTTAAAATATGGCTTAATGGTCAAAGAGCTGGTGCTTTCATAGCACAAGGCATCATTTTAGCATATACTTCTTCACTCAATTTTTCTGTTTCATTTTGGAATGACTGCACCTTATTTTCTGTTTTAAATTATCAGTTACTATTGTAAATGTGAGTCTTATTTCCCTTCTTCCCTTCCCTGCTTTAGTCAGTAGAGTCACACCCTTCCTTATCACACAGGACATCTTATATTAGAAAAAGATAACTCCCCTAACCAGTACTCTAGCTCAGGAAGCAACAAAATCCGACAAAATCTGAAGATATTTTTGCATCATAATGCTGTTAGGTCCATTGTAATAAAATTCATGAGCAAGGAGACTTTAGATAAATCAAAAATTCTACCTATCTTCAGTTGACATAGCAACATGTAAAAAATGATTTTTTAAAAAATATTTCTGGGGCCGGAGGGTTAGCTCAGTGGTTCCGGCGCCTGCCTCGCAAGCGTAAGGACCTGAGTTCGATCCCCGGTTACCACATATAATGCTGGGTGTGGTGGCTCACGCCTGTAATCCCAGCACTCGGGAGGCAGAGACGGGAGGATTGCTGAGTTCGCAGCGGCTTGCCTGGGCACCATAGTGAGCTCAGGGCCAGCCTGAA
>PVIC010009484.1:0-37181 GCA_004025085.1 Thryonomys swinderianus
CATCTCAAAATCACGTATAACATTGGGGAATTTGTACCAGTATATGACAAAAGTTAATTCTCATTTTTACCCATATCCCTACCCACCCACACCTCCTCCCCCCCCCTTTATACATGCTCTTTTATTTTCTTTCTGTATTATATTTATTCCTTCCCCTCATCACATTCGCACACCAAGTTTCGTATAGAAATTTCCCACTCTATAAAAGCTGTCATACTTTCTAGAGCTCATTTGCATCTATAGGTGTTCATATCAAAGAGAAGATCTGGAAATTGTCTATCTGTGATCTATTGATTTCACTTATTAGTATATCCTCCAGGTGTCTCCATTTGCACCTAAATGGATTGATCTTGTCATTCTTTATGGCAGAGTAATACTCCATTTTATTAAAAAAAAACACATCTTCTTTATCCACTCTCCAGTTGATGGACATTTGGGTTGTTTCCAAAATTGAGCTATCACAAACTGGGCTGCTATGAACAAGGGTGTACATCTGTCTTTCCAATGTGATTTTTAAAATTATTTTGGGTATATTCCTAGCAGTATACCAAACGTTTTTGAGGATGCCATATTGCTATATTTGACTGGTTATCAGGATGTCTGGCTGGAGACACGAGAATTCATGCTGATCATGCACAGCTTTGATCCTTACGGGTGAGGCACGTGTGTGATGTGTCACCGTGTTCCTGCTCCGGGAGTGGCGTGCCGAGCCGAAGCCTGCTGGCCATGCCATTCCATGCATTTTCTTGTTCAGCACTTCCATTGAGAATGCTCCCTGGGTTTTGGTGACTTGGATTTCAAAGGTCTTGATAATTTGATCCCATTATCAGAGATACATGCACATCCAATTTCCTAAATACTTCTTTACCTTTAATCCTGTGTCCTTTGAAGAAATAATTTCCAGTTTTCTGAACTGCACATCACTAGTGTCAAATAACAGGAGAATTAACCAGGACAGTAAAGAAATGCTTGTGACCCATAGGAACTGGGATGGGAATGACTGGGAGGAAATGCAAAGATGGCATCAAAAAAAAAAAACACAACTGTATTCAGTAGTTAAAATACTTCCTGTAGTGAGGCAGGCAAAATAGTAATAGGAACTGTTTGTCACATGTTCCTCTGCCAGGGTCTCTGTGCTCTCCTGCGGACCATGCTTGTTATATTTGGATGATTGCTCGTTGGGTGAGTCAGAGGACATTGACCTTGCACTTTTTTGTCTGTCTTGTTTTATTTTGCTTTGTTTGTTTGCTTGTTTTTGAGACAGAGTCTCATGCAGTCATTGGCCCTGGCTGGGCTGGAACTTCCAGTCCTGGCTCAGCCTCGCAGAGTGCCTGCAAGACCACCACTACCTGACTTTGAATCTTTTCAAGTCTCATAATCTCCACTAGTTTCCCTCTCTTGAGCCCACAGCTAAACAATACTCTTAGCATATAAGGAAATATGAAGTGCATAGATCCTAAAAAGAAAGGGGGAATATTAGTTGCACACACCTAGAATTTTATAATCATCCAGAAAAATGGCATCTTGCTCCAAGTAGTATCCTCCATCTTACTAATAGGAGCATGCGGGATTGTTTCTGTCTTCATATCTTTGTCCTGCTCTGTATGTCTATGTTCTATCTTCTCTTCCATGAGGACTCTAGTCATTTTAGATTAGCATCCACATTAGTTACCTAAATTAATCTCACACAATTCTGTGTACCCTAAGTACAGTCGCATTCTGAAATCAAGCTTCGGTGAGTGAGCTTTGGGCCTGGGCATGGTGGCGCACACCTGTGATCCCAGCACTCAGGGCCGAGGGGGGAGAATTGCTCTGAGTTCCCAGCCAGCCCGTGCTGCATACTGACTTCAAGCCTAGCCTGCATTGCCTATGGTGACCTTGTCTCAAAAAAAGTAAAACAAGACATTAATAATTTTGAGTTTTGAAAAGATACAATATACACTCACCTTTGAAGTCTGGTGAAATGTGTTAGTTCAAATATATTACTCAAAGAAAATCTTACTAACATATTCTTATCTACATGTGAGTCCCTGCTATTAACTCTTTATTTCTCTGTCCCATTCCTTCAGGTTTGGAAGTAAGAATTGAGTTTCATTCTTAGTTTACTTTTCCCTATGAAGTTAAGGGGGCTTTTCTTAAATTTCTTTTGCATTATTTACTTTATATCACAACTAAGTAACTAACAAATGGGGTACTGAGGATTAAATTCAAAGATGTTCTACCGGTGAGCTATACCCCTAGTCCTTTGTTTGTTTGCTTTTAATTTTGTTTTGTTTTTGAGAGAGGACTAAATTCCCCAGACTGGATTTCAAGTCTCGAAGTTCTTACCTTAGCTTTCCCTAGGGCTGGCACCACAGGCCTGTGTACCCACACCGACCCATAGTTTTAATGTTGTCTTTGCTCATTGTTTACTTATTAGCTCATAGACTCTGAAAAAGGGCAGAATTGCTGTTTTGGTATTACAACAGGTAATTTAACATAGTATTCACCAAGGATTAGAGTTACCTCAAGTAATTTTGGTCATAAATTTTTATTACATTATTAGTCACTTGAAAGCAAAGTATATGCTTTATTCAACATTTGCACCTCATCCAAGAATACTTTTTGATTAATGAAAAGTATATAACTCTGCCTGAGTCAAATATATTGAAGAGATTGCTTGAAATATTTTGGTCAATTTTTGAAGCAGGTACAGAAATTTAATTGTTTCAAAAACTACATGAAGTATAGTCCTTAAATCATTGATATAGCTTTAATATCCTTTCCAAATCTGTTAAAATTTAATGATCATTTTCACAGTGTCCAGAGGTGCAATTGCATAGATTTGATTAGGCCATAGGCACACCCTTTCATGAATTAATCTCATTACCATGAAAGCAGGTGTTATCTATTGGTTAAAGAGTAAGTTTGCCTCAGAACAAAGCTCATGGAAGTCTTTCTGTGATCTTTCTTCTGGTGTGTACAATACAATAAGTGGGCTCCATCAGATGTTCTTGCTTGATCTTATATTTGCTAGCCTAGAATATTATGAGCCACATAAATGACATTTATAAATCATTGTGTGTTGTGTTCCCATTATAGCACCAGAAAATGGCCTCATCCCCTTTATATATTTTTGATGGTTTGATTGTGCTTTGGATATTAATAACATCATCCTCAGAACTTGGTTTCAGATGGAAGGTCAAAGAAATAGTTTTATTTCATAATTTTTTTTCTGAATGTCAATCTGTTAATATTAATCATTGTTCCCGACCAGTGCAATGAGCCCTCATAAATTATTCACATTAGGACATGTCTAGGATGTTTTCCTTCGTTAAATTTCAATGATATTGAAAGACGCCTTTGAAAATTGAATGGAGAAAGTAGCACTGTGCACGTGAAAAGTGATTTATGGTGAAGTAAATAAGTTACCTGGGAAGATAGGAAGAAAGTAATTACAAATGTGAAAGCAAATTCTTTGAGATCCTAAGAAATGGACATTTGAAATTAAAAAATACAAGGGGATTAAGAAAAAATTCCAATGAAAACACCCATGTCAGAGACTATTTGACAGTGAAATAATTAAACTTCTTATCAGGGCCACAGATATAGTAAATGTAGCAAACTCTAATATTTAAATCATTCTATTTTTAAATAAACCTTGTATTGAATATAGACTTTCACGTGTGTATTGACAGGAAGATATAAAACTACATCATGTTTCATAAAATATTTCTTCCCTACTGTTGGTTGCATTTTTTGTTGGATATATGGTCCATAAAAATGAGGTTTCAATGCTGTTCAATAGCGATTCTAGTGGAAATACATAAATGATGTGATTCTGAGAGAAAGGTTTTGTAAAGAATTTCTAATACCTATTAGTTTACAGAAATTTTATGTTCATCTTTAAAATAGTACAGGAGCATTTAGATAAAAACAGAAAAAATCCAACAAAATTCAAGTAAACAAAACAAATGTCTGGAACATTAATTATGAGTAATAATAAAATACATCCAATGTGTATAATTCTTTACAATTTTGTAATTGAATTCTTTATTAGTATAATTTATATACATCTCACAATCACATATAACATTGGGGAATCTGTACCAGTATATGATACAAGTTAATTCTCACTTTTATCCATATCCCTACCCACCCACCCCTCCCCACCCCCTATATACATGCTCTTTAATTTCTTTCCAAATCATATTTATTCCCTCCCCTAATTTCATTCCCACACCAAATTTCCTATGGAAATTTCCTATTCTACAAAAACTGTCATACTTTCTAGAGCTCATTTGTATCTACAGGTGCTCATATCAAAGATCTGGTATTTACCTATCTGTGATGTATTTATTTCACTTTTTAGTGTATCCTCCAGGTGTCTCCATTTGCACATAAATGAATCGATCTTGTCATTCTTTATGGCAGAATAATATTCCATTTTATTAAAAAAAAACACATCTTCTTTATCCTCTCTCCAGTTGATGGGCCTTTCTTCGTGTTGTTTCCAGGACTGAGCTATCACGAACTGAGCTTCTATGAACAATGATGTATATCTGTCTTTCCAATGTGGTTGTGGAAATTCTTTACAAAATTTAAGGCACATCTACAAGAATCACTTCCCATTAGTGTCACAGCCTAATGAGTTAACTGAGTTTAATATATCCATGTACACATCCAGACACAGCATGTCAGTTTTGAGATTTTGCCAAGTTGAGGTAACAGAACTGTTTCTAGTCACGTGTACTAGTGACCTCCACACCACCGCAGCCATTGGTCAGTGTTCACTCTCGCTCTCACATTGACTTAGACACACTGTTGACTGCAATTCACTCCTGCCCCCCTCGTATTAGAAGATGTTACTTCTTTCTGGTTTTAGTCCTTGCTCAATATCTGCCTCTCCTTCTCAGTCCCTTGTTTACATTCTCCTGTTCTTTATGATTTCTTTTTTTCCTCCTAAAACGCTTTTATTTTGTGATAGAATTTTTTTTCTGTTACTGAGTTTATTAGTACATTTTAGGAATACGTTATGATCACATTCCTCATTAGCAATTTGTACCTTTACATAATATATCTTGATTCTGATTTATTTCCTATTGTCCTGCTCTCCCTTCAACCCTCACTCTCTTATACTTAAGCTGTATTTCTATTTTTTTCCTTTTTACCATCAAATATTTTCTTCCCCTTCCTTGCTTTCCTCTCCCTCCCTCTCCAGTTCTCCTTTCCCTTTCAACATTTTTTTCTATTTCACAATATTTAGAGACATTTTGGGCATCATATCAAAATCCATTGTTTCCTTAGATAGTCTCAGTTCCTTATTGATCTCATTCTGCCTTATCACTGAAATTGCTCACAGGGAGTCTCCAAAATGTCTTTAGCTAAATGGATACTGTCTTCTGTGTTTCAGTTTTTAGACTTGATTCTTTATAAAATATACCCTTTCCAGCATAAAACAAACTGAATTTCTGGATGCCTTCTCTCAACATTTTTTTTTTTATCCATTTCTTTTCTATTACTGTGCGTGGATGACCTAGCTTTTCATTTGGAGGCAGATGAGTCTGAAATATGATCATTTAACAATGTGTGAGTCATTGGTATAATTGACAAGAGATAATTTGCATGGGTCACACAATCCCTGCATTTCCACAAATGCATATAATAGATACTTTTGTATGCTGTTAAATATGACCTCACATTTTGCCCTTCAGTCAGTCACCCCTCATCCTGCATTATTCCAATACAGTCTATTCCTTCCTTCCTTCCTTCCTTCCTTCCTTCCTTCCTTCCTTCCTTCCTTCCTTCCTTCCTTCCTTCTTTCTTTTCTCTTTCTTTCTTTCTTTCTTTCTTTCTTTCTTTCTTTCTTTCTTTCTTTCTTTCTTTCTGTCTGTCTGTCTGTCTGTCTGTCTTTCTTTCTTTCTTTCTTTCTTTCTTTCTTTCTTTCTTTCTTTCTTTCTTTCTTTCTTTCTTTCTTCTTTCTTTCATATTTTTTGAGACAGGGTCTCTGTAGCTCAGCCTGGCCCTGAGCTCACTATGTAATTTAGGCTACCCTCAAACTCACAGCAATCCTCCTGCCTCTGCCTCCCGAGTGCTGGGATGACAGGCGTGAGGCACTACACCCTCCCCCGCTCTCTTCTATATTTAATATACCTATTTTTAATTTTTACACCCCACCCAGATCATTTACAAACATGTTGATGCTGTCGTCTTTACTCCTTTAGCTATTGTCAATAATCTATGCCCTAAAATGGTCATTTCCTTTGCCTTTTAAGTTTGTATTCATATGCCTACCATTTTCTTACAAACTACATTCATTTACTCACTTGTGTATTGTCTTATCACAACTGTATTCTGAACACTGAAAAAAATACAGATTTTTAATGTTTACTTCAAATTTATGTGCCCGTGTTGCATAATAGCACATAATAGTGAGTGAATGAGTGGTGATTTAGAAATACAGTGAATCTTGAAATTAAAGAAAGAAATTATTATACTAAAAGATGACTGCTGCTCGTTTGAACCTACATAGCCCAATATTCTTCCTATTTTCTGAAGCAAGTCTGGCTTCTTTTGTATCTTTTGTTGCACTGTTAGGATTGGACTGCCCCAGGTAGAGTGATTCCACGCGTCCCCTCAGTCCGAAAACGCTCCACCTGGTGTGCTGGTGGGCAGGGCTGGCAGAAGAAGCACCGAAAGAGTAAGGATTCAGGGGCCTGAGTGGGTGCTGGATGGGGGTGGGCTGAACATAGCTACTTTCCTCTGGTAGAGGTAGGAGCAGATCATAGGGCATGTGGAACTTCGGAGTCTTAGAAGCTCACAGATCAGAGTGATCTTAGACCCACAGTGTCTGTTTCAGAGCTTAAGCAGAGTTCTTTGCTGATTGGGGCAGTGGCAACAAGGAGAAACAGATGATGACAGATCAGTAAGGAAGGAGCGCTTTGCTACCGTGGTGACTTCCTATCGCCCTCTACTGGCAAGGATTAATATTGTGCTGACTGCAAAATACTGCAGAACAGGAGCAGGAAGACCCTTTGGAAACCCAAAACAGTGCACCGGTAAGTAGAGCACGTCACTGCTCATCGTTCTGTTTTAGATGATTCTTAATCATTTCAATAGTGTTATAAATTTTTCTGTATGGATTTCTTGCATATGCATTTTCATTATGAGATTTATTATATTTTGTTGGTATTGAAAATATAACTATTAACTGTTTTTGTACTGATTATTTTTGTTAATCATATACTTCCTTTCTCTTCCTTAGGAAAATACACCCTGAATTCCAATATCTCTTTTTTTAATTAATTCTTTATTGGTACAGCTCACAATCACACTCAACATTGGGGAATTTGTATCAGTATATGACACGTTAATTCTCATTTTTACCCATATCCCTACTCACCCACAACCTCCCACCCCCGACATACATATTCTTTCTTTTTCTTTCCAAATCATGTTTGTTCTTTTCCCTCATTATCTTCCCCCACCACATTCCCTTTGAATATTTCCTATTTCACAAAATCTATCATACATACTAAAACTCATTTACATCTACAGGTTTTCATACCAGAGAAAAGATAAGGCATTTACACATCTGTGATCTATCTATTTCATTCATTAGCTTGTCCTCAAGGTGAAATATCTGTCTTAACATTGAACTTGCATATCCATACTTTAATTAACAAATTCTTATTTTTAGTTATTATGTTTTCCTTTCTCAGTTTAGGTCTGGTTCTCATATTTTTCACTCCTACTCACTCCTTTGGCAAATGTCTTCCTGTCCTGAATCTATGTAATATAAATATAAATTTTCACCATGTGCTTTACATCTTTAAATTTATTGGAAGAAACAACAAACATATGTCTCCAATATTACTAAACTGTAATATTTGTTTTATTTTTTAAATTAGTACACAGTTGTGTACGTGTTCCTGCTGGCTTGACCCGTTCATGATGCACACATGACTGTCCTGTTGGGGCTTATCCCACGGGTAGAGCAAATGGAATACTCATGCATGGGTGATCTGTGCTTAAAAAACACTTGGCAGGGCCAGAGATTTAGCTCAGTGGTTCTGGCGCCTGCTTTGCAAGCGTAAGGTCCTGAGTTCAATCCCCGGAAACCACACACAATGCTGGGTGTGGTGATCACGCCCACCAGCCATCAATACCACATACCACAGTGCTGGGAGTGGTGGCTCACGCCTGGAATCCCAGCACTTGGGAGGCAGAGGCAGGAGGATTGCTGAGTTTGAGGCTTGCCTGGGCTACAGTGAGCTCAGATCCAGCCTGAACTACAAAGTGAGACCCTGTCTCAAAAAAAAAAAAAAAATTATTGGAATTGTCAACTTGTCACCTCTGGAGATCAGATGAGAAGAGTGCAGCCTGACTGATCTCCTCCGTGCACACTGAGGCATGTGCTAACAAGCTGCAGGGAAAGTAAGAACACCTGAGTTTAGCTTGTTTAGCAGGAGAAGGACCATGGAGTGTGAGAGACAGGTGAATATTGTGGAACTTGAATTGCTTGTCCCCATGTCTGAGCGAATACAGCCAAGGTGAGCCAATCATTCGGGCATCTATGCTGGAGGGAAACTTGACCCCCTGACCCCAGGTGTTAACTTGTTTCTATGTCTCTTTATTCTTCCTCCTCCTCACTCCTTGGTCAGGTTTCAGCTCTGCTCATAGGCTGGCTCTTCCTTTCACTGCTTGATACATTTAGATAAAACACCAGAACACGGAGTGTGAACTATATCTTTCAGCAGTCCCTCAAGTCTTCGTTATGTTCTTCCACAGGTGAAGAAAGATAGAAACTCTGAGCAGTACATTTTGACCAGTGAGGTGTAAGAATAGAAGAAAATTAGCACATAATTTCTCTCCTACTTTTTAAGTAACTACTCTGAGATCTGAGTTGACCTTGTAGCCTATGTCAAAATATTTTCCTTGTGGACTCTGTGGTTTAACTAGTAAGAATGCACTGATAGAAATGGGTCAATTCTGACTACTCTATAACAGAGTAGTCAACAAAGAAATGCATCGATATACACTTGAGTGCATTTTTCTTAACTTCAAATTTTGTCATACTAATGTCTAGGTTCTCACCCTCTAAATCATCAGTATGGTTTAATTTTATTTGTTTTAGGTGGCATTAAATATATGTCCTTGTGCAGATCTTTATATAACAGTTTTTTAGATATGGTGTTGGGAACATGGCAAAAACTCTACTAATTTTACTGAATGACTGACTATATATTTTATGGTTAGAATATTCAAAGGGTTAAATCAACAGGATGTACCATTCGGCAGAAGTTTCTATGTGCTGTTTACTAGCAAATATGATAAAATAATGATGCAGCTGATCTTCATAATAACACAATGAAGGTGAGGTTTTTTAAAATCACCACTTTATTGATGAGAGTTGGGGAGCTCAGAGAGGTTATCTTGACCTATATAAGGTTATACAACTCATGATTAATAGAGTTGGGAATTGTGAGAAAGAAATTTCGTGTTCTTCTGATATTTGGTGGTGTTTTAGAGGCTTATCTTTATTCCTTATGACTCTTGGTTGAAAATACATCGCTGAAAATTTTTCATAGATAGTGACACAAAATAGTCCCATGGCTTAGGAAAAGTCATTTTCCTCTCCTGCTGCTCCCTACTAGTTAGTATGATATATTAAAGAAGAATCTTTGGAGAAAAAAGAGAAATCACCTGCCATTTACTTGTGGTGTGACCTTGGGCAAGTAACTGAGACTCTTGGAATCACTGTTTTCTTAAATCGAACAGGAAGAGAAGAAAAACTACCACAGGAATTTGTTGCCAATTTCTAATACACAGTATAAATCTTCAATAAGAGTCCCTCGTTCAGTTGTTTTATAATGTATTTCTTGGCATCTCTGAAGTAAAAGAAAAGCCCATTTTGCTCAATTTGAAAAGTCTTAACAGTGTTTGAATAAGCAGCTTTGAATGTTGCCACACACTTTTGCCTGAAATTATATCTTCGTGATCATGTTTTAATTTATTAAAATTATCTTTGCAGTCCCTTAATTTGTTTGAACAACAAGTCAAATTAGGTGATTTAAAAGCTGCTGGGTTGAGAAGGGACTACTCCACGTCGTGTGAGGCACGGGTTACTCTCGAGAATCTCGGCGGGACGGTGGGGTGAATCAGATCACAGCTAAGCAGGAGAGCCGTGGGGCAAGAAGATGAATATCCAGGAAAGGGCAAAATCACGGCCTCTCAGTGATGCCTTCCACCTTTCCGGACCTCATTTTATTTTGTCCTTCAGTACTGGTTTAAAATCTGCTGACTATGAGATATAGCTGCTGCCTAAGACACAATATAAAGTGCTTTTGCTTTTATGATCTTCTGTAGCATTCATTATTTCTCCCACTCATCTGTCTTATTTTGGCATATTTTTCATGTATCATATGACATTTTGTTCTCTTACACTTAAACCTTGATTTCTGTAGGGTATGTGCACAAAGGATTATAGTTTAATTGTAGTCACAAAGCACGTAGGCCATTCTTTATATTATATGTATTTCTCAGTCTATTTTTATGCCTTCAGAAGTACATTCTGAACCCATTCAGAAGCGTATCTGAATAAAGAAATGCCTAATCCTCCAAGTGTAATGCTTCTCATGTGCATTTCTCCTTTTTAAACATTTAAATGACTATCTTATATAGTACTCCTAAAGAATTTGTTTGGGAAAGACTGGTACAAATGACTTAAAAGACTTTTTTGTTTTTTTGTGAAGACAAAATTGTGGGAGAATTTGCAATGAATTAAGGTCTAGAAATAATTTCTGACTTTTAACACAGACCATATACATGATTCCTATTGTTGAACCTTAGAACTGTGTCCTTCACATCTAATAGGGAAAACTTTTGATTCACATTGGCACACATTTTCATCCTCAGGCCCAATATTTACGCCTGTGACTTTCCTTGCACTAATATGACCTGATGTGGTCTGCCTTTCCTCGTTCCTCTTCTCTCCCAGGATTACAAATACTTTGAAGATAAGACCTAATTCATGTTCCCTTGTGAAGAGCTTTTGGAATTATAGCATATTTCAGTAATTTAGAACAATTTATGGATTCGGTCACCTTCAATGCATCTACTCGTTTCTAGGCACCATACATCTAGGGATGAAGCAGTCACCAAACTAGGCACAACTAGTTGCTCACAAGGAAGTTAACATTCAAAGGGGAAGTGTTAAATATTCTAAATATACAGTAAGCAGAATAGTAGTTTGCATCATGCAAAAATATGAGAAAAAACTACAGGCAGAGTTTACAGTAAGGAGAAATGGGAATATAAACTACTATAGACATTCTGGAAGTTGGGACAGAGATTTCTCTAAAGACTAAGTGTGGGTTATCCAGCAGTATTTCCGCTGAGATGTATTCCAAGGAGATACCCTACTTGTATCTAAAATTTACTTGCGTCTCCATGATTATTCAGAACTATTCAGGATAGCTAAAATACGAAATCAACCAGATCTCTTGAGCGGATCAATTGATACCGTGCAGTGGGTTTGCACCACGGCGTGTTATTCACACATAAAAGGAATCAAATCATATCATTTGCTGTCACAGTGATGGATCTGGAGGCCGTTCCGTGTACGGGTTAGATTTCCTTTGCTGGGATGAAATACTTGGCATTTATGGTGCTGCACAGTTTCAGAGGTTTCAGGTTACATTGGCACAATTCTAAGGCAGAAAACTCAAAGTGCAAGGTCGTGGCGGATAGGACTTCCTCAACTCATGGCACCTGAGAAGCCGAGACCATAGCCAGAGACCAAGGGGCAGGAGCCTGGCCACAGTTACTTTTTTTTTTTTTTTTTTTTTTTTGAGACAGGGTCTGGCTTTGTAGTTTAGGCTGGCCCTGAGCTCACTATGTAGCCCAGGCAAGCCTGGAACTCAGCAACCCTCCTGCCTCTGCCTCCCGAGTGCTGGGATCCCAGGTGTGAGCCACCACACCCGGCACTGTGGTATGTGGTATTGATTGCTGGTGGGCGTGAGTCACCATGCCCAACATTGTTATGTGGTTACCGGGATCGAACTCAAGACTGTGTTTGCGAAGCAGGTGCCGGAACCACTGAGCTAAATCTCCGGCCCCACAGTTACAGTTTTAAGGGCAGAACCCCTGTCCAACTTTGTCCAACTGGAGCCCACCTTCTAGTACTCACTAAGCCACGTGAGAACTCATTGATGGGGTGGATGTCTTCACAATACGATCATCTGTCCAGGAGTTTCTCAGTCTAGTCAATTTGCCAATCAAGATGAACTGGTGCATTAAATGTGACAAGCCAGACATATAAAGAGAAATACAGCAGACAAGATTCTCGTTCTCGAGGTAACCTATAAGATCAGTTTTATTTCTTCCTCAACACCATTGATTATGATGGATTAAGTACCAACTCCCCAGAAGGCTATAACCATACGTTCTGCACACATGCACATGGAAAAGTGCAAGATAAAAAAATAATGGTAAAGACTGAAATTTATAACAAAATACTTACACTGTTTTTAAAGCTGAATAGGAAAGGGTACAAATTTTCAAAAAACAATAACTGATAGTTGAAAAATGGATAAAATTTCCCTGATTTGATTGTTGCATATTTATGTTTATATCAAATTACCATAATATATACATAAAGATATAAAAATTTCAAGAAGTAAATTAATCATTCTCCAACATCTCATTTATCAATTAAATTTGCTACATTTGACATATTTTGAAATAAAACGTTATGCTAATTGAATTCCATTTGAATGTAAATTATTTGCAAACGAATGCAGAGATAACACTTAGAAAATATATGTGTGTATTTCTACTTTACTGAAGAGAACTTGATGCTTTTAGATCGTGTTTCTAAATAATAAAATGAAATATCCTCAGCACAATCACCATTAAAATATTCTTTCTTGGCAATGTTCAAAGTCTTAGATAAAGCATTTCATAAGTTGATTCAGTATTTTCTACTCTCTAAAAGTTTTTTTGTTAACAACAGAGTCTGGGCACATTTTTTAAAAAGTAATTTATTATTTTCCATCAAATGGTTATAATGCCTGAATTAGTCTATACATATATACTTTTTTTGGTTAAAATATATACAGCTAGAGAATTCACAAATAGTACCATGGAAAATAGAAGACCAATTCTTAGATAAGAAAATTTCCTCGATTTAAATATGCTATATACTAGTACTAAAAGTTCTGTCTTTGTGAGTCACTGTGGAAAATGAACCATGAAAGTGATTTTCTCTTTTGCTTCAGAAGTGTTTATATTAAATATTCTTTCAATAGCGGGAAAGAATATTTTTGTAGGCTTGCTGGATATACCTCCCCCAAAACAACATAAGATGCAAAAGAAAAGGCTCTGCCCTAATTGAAACTGTAAAGTGAAAAAAATCTTAATAACAGAAACTGAACTATTATTTATCAATGATTATTTTTTTACCAGAGAAAGATTAAAAAAACAATTTAACCTGATCTTTAATTGAGGATAATTGGTATTATCACTTAAAAAAAAACAAAGAAAGTTAAACTTCAAGTTATCCTCTGTTATGTTCTTACAAAAGAACATCTCACTTTCATTAGATATTTGTATTACACATACATGTTTGCTGTGTTAACATCATTTATGAAAAATAAATGAAATAATAATTTAGTAACATTTAAAGTGAATACTGAAAAATTGTTTTCTTCAGTTGAAGATAATTTTGTTGTAGACATACAAAGAAAAATACTATGGGGAAAAATTCATTTTTCTTCACCGATTCCTTTTCTCAAAATAGTAGACCAATGACAATTTTTCCTATCTTCTAATAAAAGAGCCTGCACAATTGAATATAATCATCTAAAATATTCAAATATCCTACTTTGAATGTATTAATATTAAAAGATACATAGATACAGATATCTATATCCTGTTATTACTTCCAAGAGAACTAATATTTTCTCATTTACACAATATAACATTTAGATTATCACTTTTCAGGAATCATAACATTAAATGTACAAGCTGGGGATTTAGCTCAAGTGGTAATGTATATACGGTGGAAGCACAAAGGCTTAAGTTCGACCCAGAGTTCTGGAAAATTAAAAAAAAAAACACAACATTAAGTGTAGAGCACTTTAAACTGTGCACTGCCTAAAGGCACTCACTACGTGCAAAATTGGAACTGGAAATTACTTGTGCTTCTTTTCAAGGTGAGAGAAGCAGCCTTTCCACACAGAAGAAGAAAAATATTTTGACTTGGTAAGAAATCTCATAGGAAAGAATGTGCTCTTGCGTGCCACATCTGGTTTAAAAACTGAGAGTTCAGCTTCTGCAATTAATATCTTTTCTATTTGCACTGATATGGAAAACATATGATTTGAAATCTTTCACATCTTCACTCTGAATTTTATTGTGCATTAATTTTCAGCTCCTATACTTACAGAAAATATTCCAAGCATCAAGAGCACATAAGCAGGATATCATTAATTCTTAAAACAACTTCTGCCTAGCCACATTCTCATGAGAGTTTCCAGGATTTGCTTACTACAGAGTAAATTCTGGTTCAGTGGAGGTCTGTAGGATCTAACCTAGAGCTATGTGTTATCGGTATTTTATGTTACTCTGAAGTATATCTTGTTAAGGGATTAGAAGTACAAAAATGGAGAACATTTTATGGAAGTTCCTGGAAATGTCCTCACCTTTATTTGGTGGTTCCATTCACACTGGCTTCTCTGAATTTTTGTTTGATTAGTTAGAATTAATATAATTATTAATTAATACAATTGACAATGTGAAGCTTTAATATATGTACTAATATATATATATATGTTATGAAAATAGTATATATACACATATTAAAGAGAAAGTGATAACACACCCATCACCCTGTTTTTATCAACAGTGAGAGTTGAAAACCTTTAAAATCTACTCCCATATTTTGTCTAGTAATAATGATTAAACCTTTAGCCACATGTTACATTAGACAACTGCCCCAACACTAAGCTACACATCTAGCTGCTCATATATGTATGTTGTTATTATTATATGTATTTATATTTCTATATTTATTTTACATTTTGAGGTAGTTTCAGTATGTTGTACACACTTGGTTGAAATTCATGGTCTCCCTGCCTCTGTTTCCAGAGAGTCTCGGATTCCAGGTGTGTATCACCACGGCTGGAATCAACTTCCAAGGATGCCGTACAGTATTCTTAGCTACAGTCACCTTGCTTTACAATAGATCCCCGTACTTATCGATATTCTTTAACCAACATTTCTCTTTGCCTCTGGCTCCATTTCCCAGCTCAGGTAAACATCACTCCTCTCTCTCTCTTTGGAAGGTGGGCTAATTTATAGCATTTACCATAATATTCTCTAGATTCATTGACGTGACCAGAAATGACAGGATTCTTTTCCTGAAAGGTTAAACTGTATAGCATTGTGTACACATATATGGCAATTCCTCTACCCTTTCATTTGTTGCTTGATATTTGTATTGATTCTCCATTCTGGCTCTTGTCAATAATACTACAATGAACAGGAGAGGGTAGATAGCCTTATGACTTACTGATTTTATTTCTTTCAGACATGCACCCCGATGTGGAACTATTGATTATATGGTATTTCTATTTTGAGTTTTTTGAGAAACTCTGATACTATTTTTCCTAATGGTTCATGCAAAAAACTCATAAAAACTTTCATTTTGTTACAGTTAATCAGATCTTCACTTTCTGTTGACTTTTTGATACTAAGCATCCTAACAAGGGACAGTATAGTTTTATTTGCATGTTACAGTGAATGTTGAACACTTTTTATATGATTCAAGTTATTTGCCTATGTTTTAATTATTTTTCCTTATTATTTCCATAATTTTATCCATTTGATATTAATTTTTATCAGATATTACAAATATTTTCCTTTTTACTGTGTTTTGTTTCTTCAGTCTTTCATCTAGGAACATTTTAGTTTGATATAATTCCACTTCTCTACTTTTTTTTAACTCACATCTGCTTATGAATACAGTAGGCAATGCTGTATGGCAGAGCTGTATGCCCAAACCCAACCATCACACCTTGAATCTGGATGCTCGCCCAAAGCCTCATGCAGGTGTAAGTGGGGCTTTTTGGAGCTGGCTGGATCTAGGCTATGCGAGGCCAAGGTCAAGAGTGTGATGTCCCTGCAACTGATTCATGGTCCAGTGCTAGGATTAAAGCTTCCCATTCCCCCCAAGCCGCCGCGAACTCAGCAATCCTCCTGTCTCTGCCTCCCGAGTGCTGGGATTACAGGCGTGAGCCACCACGCCCAGCATTATATGTGGTAACCGGGGATCAAACTCAGGTCCTTGCGCTTGCGAGGCAGGCGCCGGAACCACTGAGCTAACCCTCCGGCCCAAGCTTCCCATTCCCAGTGTGAATAACCTAAGGATGGGTGACTTGCCAGAATGTAAAAGGCAGAAAGAGGGTCACTGCTTGTCATTTGAAATTCGTTGCTTGTTGACTTATTGTCTTCTGTCTTCCGTGAACGGTTTGTGCTCTGCAAATTGCCCCCTGCCGTCCCAGCCTGCTTTGAAGCCAGCCGCCTAGGCAGGGAAACCTCTACAAACTGAGCTACAGTAACCCTTTCCTCTAACTTTGATGGTTGGGTATGTCGTCTCAGCAATCTGAACAGTAAGTAAAACAGTTAACATTTCATTTTACTGGCTTTAAGGTTGTATCCAGAGATGCTTTAAAAGAAAAGTATCAGACAGATTTTTCACTAGGTTTTCATCCATTAGTTTTATACGTTAGGTTTTATTTTTAATCTGTTTTAAATTGATTTTTTTTTTTTGAGACAGGGTCTTGCTTTGTAGTTCAGGCTGGCTCTGAGCTCACTATGTAGCCCAGGCAAACTTGAAACTCAGCAATCCTCCTGCCTCTGCCTCTCAAGTGCTGGGATGACAGGCTTGAACCACCATCCCCAGTATTTGTGGTATGTGGTACTGATTGCCAATGGGCATGAGCCACCATGCCCAGTATTGCTGTATGTGGTTACTGGGGATTGAACCAGGGATCTTGTGCTTGCTAGGCAGGCACCAGAACCACTGAGCTAAATCTCTGGCCTGTTCTTGTTTGATTTTCTACACTTTGAAGATATTTCAAAGTGAAGTATTTACATTTTGGGATATGCTGTATCTCTTTGTGTCAGGGGCTTTTGTTTTTGTTGTCATTCCTAAATGATAAATTTAACAATCCACTTTCCTCTCAGCGGACAAAAAACTGCATTGTGGTGATCTAAAATCTTTTTATTGCTTCCTCTTAAAGTTGTTCCTTAATTCAATACAAATCAAATTTTGACATGAGTAATTTAAGAAGATAAAACACAAAAATTCCAAGTGATTCCAAGCTCTGCTGTGTGTTCTATATATTTAAATACTCCATATATGCCTTTTATACATCCAATGTATCCAATGCATATCATGTATCATTGTCCTATGTTGTTCATATATTGTATTAGCATATTGTAGTGGTGCATGAAACTATTCCATTCATTTCAGATATTATAACATCCCTAACAAAAATGTCATGTAATACAATATGCAAAAGCGGATCAGGTTTTGGATAGATCTTTGGGAAATTCTACTCCTTCTCTGTAAAATATTTTTTAAAAACCTACTATCAAGGTTATTATAAGGATTTAATATTTGTAAGTATGATGTATGCCTTGAACATAACTATCAAGTCAGCATAACAGATATGCATGCATACAAAACACACACATATATAACACATTTATTTACTGAATCTGTGGCTAAGCCAGACACATATACTTGCAAAATTCAATGAAATGTCAAAGCATCATTGCTTCTGCTCAAAGCCATGTGAAAACTTACAAAACAGAAGAGTTACAACTTTTAAATTTTGACAGATGAATTTAAGTTTTTTGCAACATACACTAAAAATTTGAATATATGTCAAGATTCTTCCACTTACATAACTGAAGGCTGAAAATAAATAATTTTGGTTGGAGCTCGTTGTGAATTACTGCAAATTCAGAAATTTCTAGCAAACATAAATAATGTATGTCTTTTAAAACATTTTTTCAGGGAGAAAAATGATTGTCTTCTAGGATTATGAGACCTGCATATTTTGTAAGTCAAAGATCATAAACTATAGACGTTCCTAACAGGAAATTTATTGATTAGATATCAAATATTATAAAAGACAAATGATTTCTAATTTGAAGGCTGGAGATTTAGTTCAGTAGTTCGGGCACCTGCCTCGCAAGAGCAAGGTCCTGAGTTCAATCTCTGGTAACCACATATAATTCTGGGCGTGGTGACTCAAACCCACCAGCAATCAATACCACATACCACAGTGCTGGGCGTGGTGGCTCACGCCTGTAATCCCAGCACTCGGGAGGCAGAGACAGGAGGATTGCTGAGTTTGAGGCTTGCCTGGGTTACGTAGTGAGCTCAGGGCCAGCCTGAACTACAAGAGAGACCCTGTCTCAAAAAAAAAAAAAAATTCTATTTTGAGAAAGTGCCACAGTATGCACATTAACAGTTAATTTAATCTTCAGTTTATTCTGTTCTCATCACTACTATTCTGCATATACTCAAGAAAAGGTAAATAAATGAAAAGCCTTTTACTATCAGGACATCATCATAAAAGTTACACTTGTTTTCATATGAAATTTACAATTATATAAGTACATCTTCATTATTTTTTTTTCATGTATTGGCCAGGGATTTAGCTCAGTGGTTCTGGCATCTGCCTCACAAAGCCAAGGTCCTGAGTTCGATCCTGGTACCACATACCACAATGCCAGCCATGGTGGCTCACACCTGTAATCCCATCACTCAGGAGGCAGAGGCAGGAGGATTGCTGTGAGTTTGAGGCTAGCTTAGGTTACATGGTGAGCTCAGGGCTACCCTGTATTAAGCATGAAATAATTCTAGTATGGAAATTTATGAACATATGATGTGTAATCATTGGTCTAAAATTAAACAAAATTACTTGCTGAATATATATAAACATAAAAAATGAAAGAAAATGAGAATAGAAAAAATAAAATTGTTACTTATATCTTATTTTCATGCATAAAATATTGCAACAAAAATTTAAAAACAAGGTGTTCTTCCATTTATTTTTAGCCATTACAGAATTATAGTATTTTAAAACATCCTTTTACTACTTTATTCCTAATGATCTTATTCACCTTTGCTAAAAGATGTTTTGATCTTGTAAGGAAACTTATTGTCTTGAGGAGGATTTTCAAAAGATCACCAAGGTGCAAAATAATTTCCATAGAGATTTCTGATAAAATTTCTCAGGTAATACTTGTGTTTTGGATACCTCTTTTAGATTCTCTAGTAGCTTTCTGTTAGAGTAAAAGAAATAAATGAAATGTACCGATTAGGTGGGGAGAGAAATATGAGAACGATCTGTGATTATAACTAGTTGCATTTTCCAATACTCTAACATTAATAGAGGAAACTCTATGAGCAGTCATCACTACAAGTTAAAAGAGTGTATCACGAGGCAAGCAGAATAGGCACAGATATCTAATTGCATTTCATTCTTCTTAATTTTGCTTCTGACTTATACTTCATTAAATGCTAAATGATTAACTAAATGTTTAGATAGCTGCAGAACAGTATTCTTTAAATCATGGTTGCACAAGACTGCTGATATATTTTGAAGGGGAACATTGTAGGAAATATAATAAAATACATGCACTGGAATGATTCTGTGAGTATGAGATCAGGAAAAACATAGGGCAGGCCTGGGCAAAACTTTTGCTTACGGTGTTCTCATCTCCTGTAGAAATGAGGAATTGTTTTGATTTTAAAGGAACAAAACGTCTCACAATCCATGAAATAAAGGCTTTTTTTAGAGTATTAATGAACCTTGATAATCTTACTGTTCAAAGCACCTCCGATCAGCTTAGTGAATGGAGCGAGACAGTGAAAGAAGCCTCTGCACTGTGAGCCCTCCAGGACTTTTCCCTCTGTGATCTCTCTTCAGTGGAATCTTCACATTCCATTTTCCTCAGAAAAAAACATTTCTTCGTCTCCTCTCCCGTTCTCACGGTCCGTATGTGGCTTAGGAAAGAAATCATGTTGCTTGAGAGACGCTGCAGCCTTTCAGCGCGGGCTTCGCCTCTCGATTTCCAGCGCTTCCCCTGCCTACTGCTGCTACTCACTTTGAACGTACGTACGTTCTCTCTCATTACTCTTCTTCTGCTGTAGTGGTTAAAACTCCAAAATTATAATCCATTATTTTGTTTTACATAAAAATCACAGTATAACGTCTTTCTGTCCAATGAAACACAATGTGAAATCTTACATGGTATTTTATGAAAAAAAAAAAAGTTTGTCCTAGGAAACAAACCTCTGAGATGCTTAATCTTATGTCATCGTGACTTGGTCTCTGAATGCCCAGATCGTTACTGATACATCAGTTTCTGAGTGTCCGTGAAAGGAGTTTGGGAAACATCAGCGCCTGTGTTGGCGGACGGAGTAAAGATCCCTTTCTCCAAACCAAGCAGGATCTTCGTGAGCGGGGCGATCGTTCTCCTCACCGCACAGACCAAGCAGTTGTGACGCACAGAGGCCAGACCACGTGTCAGTGCTCCACACGATCTCCTCAGTCCGCCGTCAGCCTCAGGCTTGCAAATCCTGCCTGCGAACCCTGTGTGGTCTCCTGTGATGCTCAGGCTTTCAGGCGCTGACGGACCGGTGCCACCTAGTTTCCTGGTTCTTCAACTTGCAAGTGCCAGGCTGATCGTGGGATTACTGTACTTCCACAATGAGTCTAGCCCGCTACTATAATAATGAACGCATCATATGTAATACATATTGGATAATAAATAGCGCACATTGTTTCTCTACAAAACCCGAATATAGATCCCCCTTGACTTATGGTAGGCTTGCATACCAATAAATTTATTGTAAATGGCAAATATCATGCTTGAACTATCGATGTACTGAACACCATAGTTTAACCAAAGGGTACACTGTACAGTAACGTTTGACTCACGTGCCCTTATGGCTCAGAGGGAGCTACGGGGCACTGCGGTTGCCCAGCGTCCGGGAGTGCAGGACAGCACATCAGAAGGCCAGCACAGAGCGGAAGGACATGTTTGAAATACACTCCCTCCTGAACACACATTGTTTAAGAGGCCATTCACTGTAATTATTGGCTTTGCTCAACAATTGAAGTTCAATTTATTAACATAAAATATACTGCTAATTATGTCATATAGTATAAATATTAAATAATAATGTAGATATTTATTTTAGTCATCCAATCCATATTATACCAAAAATATCTATAAAATAATACTTTGTAATGACTTCCTGAGATTTGCCAACTCGTAAACAGAGAACTGGTGTGGAGAAAGGGAAGCATGGTAAGTAAACGTGAAGCAGTTCCCACTGGGAACAGTGATCAGGACCTGCAACGACCGCATATGCTGAGCACAGGTGTCAGGTGCACGCACCTTTGTGGCTGGAAGACACAGCTGCAGAAAACCAATATGGAAACATTAGGCGGATTCTAGACAGCAAGCATGTTAGAAAATGGGGCTAGAGAGAAGTAATTCACTCTTTGTTCCTGGCGGGGGACATTAGAGACTCTTAGATTTGCGAGAGGCATAAGTGAGTCACACGGTGAGAGGAAGGCTATTGCAGCCCGATGCTCATTTGTTCTCAGACCCATTCTTTACTCCAGCCCTTCTATCCTTTGCATGTGATTTGGAAGTTTACACATTTTCCCAGTTCCTTTTGAACCATGAGGAACAAAGATGGGAATGGAAGAAAATTTAAATACAAGGTTTCCTTGTGATGTGGTTGTTGCTGTTCAGTCCTGGAAGAAATCACATTTCCTCTGCCTCTTCTGTTCACATTGTACCACCACAGCAGCAACATTTTCATGGGTCCTGCTGCCATCAGGTAGACTCGCCATGACCTTCCACTCACCTTGAAGACCTCCGTGAAGGTGACACCATAACCTTGTCCCCAAGTTCCTTCACTTCAAAGAATGGTAGTAGCCCCACACTATTATTGACACTGAATTGTGTTTTCATCTTACATTTTCCTCTTATAAAATGCTGCAGTCTAATATCCCACATTAAATTTCCTCTACTAAAACCTGGCATCAGGTTATTTTTCTGGCTGTACCTTTTGATAGTTAAGAAAGTAAATACAGAATATTTTTCAGCCCTCTTTTAGGATGGTTTTGGATGAGTAGCATAGTAATGAAGCTCTTATTCAAAATTACCTTCATGAGAATATTAGTGTTAAATTAGAATAGTCACTCATTGGAAATTTAGAAAACCAATCTCTCTCTCTCTCTCTCTCTTTCTTTCTTTCTTTCTTTCTTTCTTTCTTTCTTTCTTTCTTTCTTTCTTTCTTTCTTTCTTTCTTTCTTTCTCTTTCTTTTCTTCTTTCTTTCTTTTCCGATATTTCCATTAGAGCTCCTGCATAGCCTAATTATTTTTTCACTTTTTCAAAGTTTATTTTTATCTTTATTGGTACATTGTATGTACACATTAGGATCACACGCAATATTGGAAATTTGTACCAGTATATGACACAATTTAATTTTCAGTTTCCCATTCCCCTACCTACCCTACAACCACCCACCCCCTAAATACATAAACTTTGTTTCCCTTTTCTCATTACCCTCGCACTTTTCTTTACCCCTCATTACTCACCCCTCCACCACATTTTCCTTTGAATATTTTCTACTTCACAATATATATCATACATTTTAGAATCCATTGACTTCTTTGGTTTCTCAGGCCTTATTTTAATAACACCTGTTATTATTGGGGAAATGTCCATACAAACAACTAAAATAAAACTGCTATCTCTTCTCTCTTACTCCCTGTTTGTCTTTCTTTTTCATATCAGTTCTATTTTTGGAAAAGTTTTTTGTAATTTAAAACTTTAAAGTCATTAAAATGTAATGGTTCAATGGTTCAAACAGGCAGGTACATCAACCTCACCTGGTTTTGTTTCCAAGACAAAAATATTTATCCAAGTTGCACTGCAGGTGGAAGACGAATGCCTCAGCGGTGACAACACACTCCGCAGGCAACGTCTTGCCATTGTTGTCACCACTGTATTTATAAAGTGAATTTAGTAACTTTCCCACAGAGAAAGCAGGTAAAGTTGATAGGCAACAGGAAGAAAGCAATTTCTTCAGTTAAATAAAATCTGTTTAAAATAAAACTTGAGCTAATTGTTATTTATTTTAGTTTCCAACAAACTGATTAGCTAGAAACTCATTTATAAATATATAAGCCCTACAGAAACATTTACATTAAACATCTTAAAAATCATATTTACTTTAATAGTGATTTTTTTTTTTTTTGAGACAGGGTCTCGCTTTGTAGTTCAGGCTGGCTCTGAGCTCACTATGTAGCCTAGGCAAGCTTTGAACTCAGCAATCCTCCTGTCTCTGCCTCCCGAGTGCTGGGATTACAGGTGTCAGCACCACGCCCGGCACTGTGGTATGTGGTATTGATTGTTGGTGGGCGTGAGTCTCCAAGCCCAGCTTTGTATGTGGTTACCGGGGATTGAACTCAGGACCTTGCACTTGCGAGGCAGGTGCCGGAACCACTGAGCTAACCCTCCGGCCCCAATAGTGAATTTTTTACTAAGAAATATTTTAAGTTGCTTAGTGGTAAATGTGATCCTTTTCTCAAATAGTGTCATATTTTTCTTTCTTTTTTACATGTAAATAAATAAGTTTAAGTATCAGATGGACATAGAATTTTATTGGCTAGATATATAGGTAGACAAACTTGTATTGATCATATTTTTCTATTTAATGTGAAAGTATTTTTTTGAAAGTACTCCCATAACCATCCCCTAACATAATATTAAGCCCAGAACACAAAATAGTATGTTATAAAATCTTTAAAGATTCCTTTAGATTTCTGAGTGTATCAGTTAAACTTGCTTTTGAAATAAAAATGCTTAACTCTGTGCTGGGCATGGTGGCTCACGCCTGTCATCCCAGCACTCGGGAGGCAGAGACAGGAGGATTGCTGAGTTCCAGGCTTGCCTGGGCACCATAGTGAGCTCAGTGCCAGCCTGAACTGCAAAGCGAGACCCTGTCTCAAAAAAAAAAAAATGCTTAACTCCTCAACATTCCTTGATAAGTATCCACTGCATATGTTGAATAATTGGATAAGAAATGTTTTATACACGGAACTTATTTGGACTCACAATTTCTACATGTTTATGACACTGTCAAATCACTTTCAAGTCTAAAGTTAAGTTCTAGTTCTAAATATTAATAATACCACAATATTAAATTTTAAAAATGTAACAATAGTGTTCCAAGTTTCATGGTTTAGCAAAATATATAAACAGAAAAAGGAATAATGCTCGGATCACAGGATTTGACTAGGAAGGTAGGGCTGTTGTTCCTGCTTAAATAAATAAGTAATCACAATAAATCATCCACCAAGAATACTAAAGCCTCAATTTATATATATATATATATATATATATATATATATATATTTTTTTTTTTTTTTTTTTTTTTCTTAACACAGGGTCCCTCTTTGTAGTTCAGGCTGGTCCTGAGCTCACTATGTAGCCTTGGCATCTTCAAACTCAGCAATCCTCCTGCCTCTGCCTCCCGAGTGCTGGTATTACAGGCCTGAGCCACCGCGCCATGCATTGTGGTATGTGGTATTGATGGCTGGTAGGTGTGAGTCACCATGCCAAGCATTACATGTGGTTACCAGGGATTGAACTCAGGTTCTTGTGCTTGCGAGGCAGGGGCCGGAACCACTGAGCTAAATTTCCGGCCCCTCAATTTATCTTATAGATACTTTATGTTCTATAAATATGAAAATTATAAATTATGATATACACATTTATATCTGTATCTATTGTTTACTTCCCCATCTATACAATTTAGAGAATGTTATTTTCTGTTCCATATCTGTTTGCCACTCTTAAATTTTAAATTCAAAATACTAATAAAGAATCCTTTCACCTTCCACACAGATTATGAACCATGTCTACTTTCAATTTTTATAAAGCACAATATGACATTATGAAATGTCAATATTAATTGAATGACCAATATTTCCAATGTCAATAATATTAATAGACTATTTCAATAGTAGAATGCAATTCCTCTTCAACCTTTTTATAGACATATGTGTAATTAAAACATTTATCAATTAAAAGTATAATTATCTTTTTTAAAATAAGTATTTTTCTAGTTGTGCTTGGAGGTTTGTAGAGTCCAATAGATGTATCAAGACTGACAGCTGTCAGAACACCATCACCGAGGAAGTTCTGATTGTTATTAATCACCAAGAATATCAGACAATTAGCATAATGCTTAATGCAAGGTAGAGAGTTGATTTTGTAAGTGAATGATTGCGATACTTCTCTCAAGTATTTTTACCATCCTGAGTCAATAGGACGGTCTTCTTGCAGCCTTAGTATCACCTTGCACTTCCTCACTTGCAAGAGACCCACCAAGTCCTTCTTGAATAACTCAGAACTGAATATATAAATATGATGACCATCATTGACAAAAACATATAGCTCAAGAAGAAACAACACTCCGAAGGCCACTTAGTGACATAAGGAAAAACATATGTAATCACATTACTTTAAAATATTTTGTGTTCTTCACACAACAGTAGACCAATATTCTCTTAGGGCTTCAAATCATAGCACTGGAAAATCAAGGCCCCTACAGTTCGAATTCTCTGACAGGCATAAAAACTTGATACAGAAGATTTTACCTCAAAAACATCAGCTTATTCTTTTTAAAATGTGAGTTCATTGTATTGTGGTGTACTTCCTTTATGAATCTGCGCTGCAGTGTAATCAGTCAGCTCTCAGTGTCAGTGCCACTGTATTTGTGAATATGTTCTCTCCAAAACAATTTCTTGCAACCTAAACACAAAAATATTTGCAGTGTTTCATAATCACAGAGACAGGTAAAAGTCCTTCCCTCTCACATTCTTTAACATGTTTTAGTTCTCATACTAAACACATCATGGGGGTATATTTGGTACTGTGTCTTTAAATTAATTTTCTGGTGAATCTGACCACTGAAAGTGGTCTTCAAACAGGACCAGAATGCTGTTTAGTTTTTTTTTTTTTAAGTGCAAGGAAAATCCGATGTACTTTACAAAGAACAGAGGTGTGATTAGGAAATCTTCATTCAGTTACCAGTTAAATTACTGGCATAAAAGTAATGTGTCACTTTAAAGAAACACAGCCCAGAAACTTATGTATTGAATGTTTTAACCCAACCAGTATTTCTCTCATTTTTTGACAGCTATTGCTATTATGCTTATCGGTACATTTTAGGGACACATGATGATCCATTCCTCATTGAGAATTTGTTTCTGTACATGATGTATCTTGATTCTTATTTTTTCCCATTTTCCTGCCTTCCATTCAACCTCCAACTTCCCATATATATACTTCATTTCCATTTTTTCCCTTTTTACTATCAGTTTTTTTCCTTCTCTGCTTTCTCCTGAAAATCACGTATTTCTCTTGAAAGCAGTATTTCTCGGGCCAGAGATTTAGTTCAGTGGTTCTGGCACCTGCCTCACAAGCACAAGGTCCTGAGTTCCATCCCCAGTAACCACATACAGCAATGCTGGGGGTGGTGACTCATACCCACCAGCAATCAGAACCACATACCACAGTGCTGGGCATGGTGGCTCACACCTGTAATCCCAGCACTTGGGAGGCAGAGAGAGGAGATTGCTGACTCCGAGGCTTGCCTGAGCTACATAGTGAGCTCAGGGCCAGCCTGAACTACAAAGCGAGACCCTGTCTCAAAAAAAAAAAAAAATCAAGTAAATATTGCCATTGTAAGTATGCAGTATGTCAGTAGGTCATGAAAAATTTATACTGTGGCCAGGCGTGGTGGCTCATGCTTATAATCCCAGCATTTGGGAGGCAGAGGCAGGAAGATTGCTGAGTTCGAGTTTTGCCTGGGCTATATATTGAGCTCAGGGGCAGCCTGAACTACAAAGCGAGACCCTGTGACAAAAACAAAACAAAACAAAACAAAATTGCACGGTGTATTTGACTTTGTTCAAAAATCTCAAAGCCATACAATATACATGTTTTGCATTTGTATAAAAACATTATTTGACATGGTTATTGTTTGGTAAATATTTCTTTCCAAATTCCAATATACAGAATTTTAGAAGTATAAACTTTGAAAAAGTGGAACAACAAATTCCATAAGGACCCGCTCTCATGCAGACTCTGTGACCAGACGTAACCCCTAGTCTCTGTGGGTGCTGTGGTTACCCTGGCTATTGGCAAACTCCACCCCCATCTGGACATTGAACATCCCTGCATTAGCTAAGGTTCCGATGTAGTTCATCACTAAGCACCGTTAGCCCAGAGAAGCGATCCATATAAAATAAATCCAATGCTTTAACACCCACACTTTAACATCCCAGTGAGTTTATTGGTCTTGAAGAAACTCCAAAGCCCTTTTACAGAGAACACGACAAGAGGTTTTCTTGGTATAATTCAAATTCCTGTTTGTAGCATCTCTGTCTTTTACCTTTGAGCTAGAAACACTGACCATTCTTTTATTTCACAGTCAAGCACTGTTGGGTCCTAGTTTCATGGAAACCTTACATTTTGGCATACTATTCTCTCCACATTACTCACCATATGTGCTCATCAACTCCTCATATGGTCATTTCATCAGCATCCTCTCAAAATACAAAAACAACAACAACAACAACAAAAAAGAACTCCATCTTCCCTAGTCACTCTCAATTCCAGCTGCTTTCCAGCATCTTTCCCATAGGCTCTGTGTTAGTCTGTTTGCCTTGTTCATAATTTGAAGGTTCTGTGAAGTCAGGAATTCTACTGTTTTTTTCTTGTCTGTTGAATATGAAATCTACACATTTAAATCGATACCCATTATTCCAATGTCACTGAGCATAAACTAGCTGCTCTAAAAATAAATCCTTCAAATTTAGGATTTAAAAAAATGTATTCTTCGCCGGGCGTGGTGGCTCACGCCTATAATCCCAGCATTCAGGAGGCAGAGACAGGAGGATTGCTGAGTTCGAGGCTTGCCTGGGCTACATAGTGAGCTCAGTGCCAGCCTGAACTACAAAGCGAGACCCTGTCTCAAAAAAAAAAATGTATTCTTCATGTCATTGGCTTAATTTCTTAGGTGATACTTTCTGGTTTTATGCAACTGTCTTTTATTAAAGCTAAATAATATTCCACTGTGCATACATCCTACATTTTTACTCCTTTTTCTGTAGTGTTAAGTTGAAAATTCTTGAGGTAGATCATTTTTAGTGTCTTATTTAGAAATAAGTTCAATTCTCACATACTTAACAGTCTAGTCCTTGTGAATAATGTGATCAGCTTCACACAGTGATGCCTTTCCTCTTTTAATTTAATGATTTCCCATGCAACCTACTGAGAGCAAGAGCTTGGACAGACGACATATTATTTCCAGCAAAATCTCTCACAACTTATTTAGCTTTTTCTGTTTAATTTAGACATAACCAGGACTTTATTTTAAAAGTAAATATTTCATCAAACCTTGTATAACACAATACTTCTTCATTTGTTCCTCTGGGTCTGCTATAATTACATGATCAACTTCAGTGTTTTTATGATCTCACAGAGATGAAAGGAATTTTATTCAGCACAGTGAGTTACTGTGTGATATGTCTTCCTTTAATGAGTTCATAGAACAAATGAAACAATATTTTAGAGGTACATTATTTTTGGAAAACAAATATATGTCAGCAATTAGATGAAAATAAACAAATACAATTCACATGCCACACAAGAACGCATTTTTTAAAATTCCTCTTTTACAAAATAGTGTCATTATCTGAGGCTGAAATACAAAAATAATGCCAAAGTCCATACACTGGTTCTGTGTAAGTGCTCTGATAAATGGTAGTGGCAGCAGCCTGATCCATTATGGAAATACAGTGAGATAGCATTGAGTAACTCATTCTTACCTTTACAGTAGACAAGACTGGCTCAGGCAATAACAATTTTTCAGTGACTACTGCTCAACATCAGGCTAAAAATTAAAATAAAAAATGAATAGCTACATAGAAGATGATACCTTTCTCTCTTGGTATCAACCATCTCTACCTTCCTGTGACAGAGACAGTTATATCAAATGTTTAAACATGAAAGTAATTCAGCTTATTCTATTTCTTTGTTGTTTGAATTTTTTATTTTAATTCAGTTTTCCATACATCTCACTGTGAGAAAATAGATTGGAAATATCTTCTACTTGACTTGTGGCTCTGAACATACAGGAGTCTTAAAAACTGTACATTTCATTACAGGTGTATGTATTTTTGATTAATCAAATAAATGTTTTGCTTTGTGTTTCTCTGTTATACTGTGTGTGTGTGTCTCAGTGCTATAGAGACAGTGATGCTCATCTCAAGAATGATTAATGGATTGACTTTCTGAATCCATGAAATTTTAGGTTAAACCATATTGATGTTCCCTTTTCTTTGTCCCTCCTTCCTTCCTTCCTTCCTTCCTTCCTTCCTTCCTTCCTTCCTTCCTTCCTTCCTTCCTTCCTTCCTTCCTTCCTTTCTTTCTTTCTTTCTTTCTTTCTTTCTTTCTTTCTTTCTTTCTTTCTTTCTTTCTTTCTTTCTTTCTTTCTTTCTTTCTTTCTTTCTTTCTTTCTTTCCTCTTTCTTTCTGGTGTGTGCTTTACATACCAACACCTGTGTTCTTTAGGAAACAGGACATACTGTTTTTGTTATTTTTTTTAAAACATTGCATTAAGAAAATGATAACATTTTGCTTTACTGGGTAGAAGATATTTCCAATCTAATAGGATCTTAAGAGAGTTCCTTCCAGAAGTCTTTTCTGTATGATGTATACATCAAGATTTTCTGCTAAACAAGGGTGTTGATTTAAAGATTTAGAAATTACAATCAGTGTAACTGTTGTACAGAATATGAAGAGTAATTTTAAGAAATTAAAGTTTAAAAAGAAAAAAAAAGAAGTAATTTGCTCACAAGTTTGAGAAACTATTGAATCATAAAAGCTTTTATTCATCCTTCATTGTTGGAGCAAACTTCTTTATTAGGAAATGTTCAGAAATGGCTGGTTAGATCTGATCAGAGGATGATGCTAGCTGTTGATATGTAGCAGAACCAGCCCAAGGCAAGAGAGTTGAACACACCAACATAGGGTTAAACCAAGCAATACTCTCACCTTTCTCTTGTTATCACCTCACACAATATGAAATATACATCAAAGTGCTTAATTAATGAAGGCATTAATGAAAGGGAAGAAACTCACTGATACAGTGTTTTTATGTTTAGATATTTATGCTGCAAATGCTTATACGGGTATGCAATGTTGTAGAATATATACACATATATGTCACTAATCCCTCTGAAAATATGCTTCATTGGTTCAAACATTTTCTTTGTATAATCCTTGGCAATTTTTCCTTTACTGGACTGGATTTTCTGAATTTAATTTAAAATGTAATTATGTATTTTGTTTTTGGACCACCTGTGTAGCCCATTCACTGATTCGCTGGGTTGAATTTCTATGAGCAGATTCTTTACAATCACCTAATACCAGGTGTTAGTGCGGATATTGTAAAATGGACCTTAGCTGTGCCTAGGCACCATAGTGGGCTCAGGGCCAGCCTGAACTGCAACGTGAGACCCTGTCTCAAAAAGCAAAAAAAAAAAAAAAAAAAAATTTGCGTAGATGAGATTAATTAAAGATAGACTCTCAGCAGCTGGGTGTGGTGGCTCATGCCTGTAATCCCAGCACTCGAGAGGCAGAGGCAGGAGGGTTGCTAAATTCCAGGCTTGCCTGGGCTACATAGTGAGCTCAGAGCCAGCCTGAACTACAAAGCAAGACCCTGTCTCAAAAAAAAAAAAAAATATAGACTCTCAGCACCGTGTCGCTCCGCTGTATGGCATAGCAGCCCACGGGTCAGAGGCATCATGCCGCAGGGCAGTGATTCTGACTATGCAGGGAGCCAGTTTGGATGGTAAGAAGACAGAGACAATGAGCAGCACCCGCCGGGTGCCGTCCCCGAGGCTGTACAGAGGGCCAGGACCCTGCAGCGGGGCTACCTTTCAATGTGTTTAGGGAGCAGAAACCGGTGTGCATAAGGAAGAAGCATTCTGCTCCTTCTCAAAAGGCTTCTAAGGGATGAGCTTAATGTCTTTGTCACATTGATGCTGCCAAAATTAGTTGACTTAAAACAGCTAAGACAAAACTGCTGGCCAGACATAGAATTGGCTGTTTTCATGTGTATACCTTGAAAAACAAAAGGCTAACTTTCCATACTTCCCACTCACTCTGAATATTGGAGGATGTTTTTGGAAAGAAGAGCACATCTGTTCATTTCATTCTGTAAAATATTTTACTGTCAAGCCCTAGAAAAATACCTAAATAGGAAAAGAGAAACATAATTTAAATGTAGTGGAATATTGTAAGTATTGCATAAGACATGTTTAATTTATTTTAAACAATTCAACTAAATTATTTGAATAATCTAAGAAACATAAATCTAGACTCAAGCATTGTGATTCATGTATCTTTTGATGAAATCATTTGTGAATGGTTCTACTATCAGCATATATTTTGTCAATGAGAATTGTAGGGCTATACATCAACATCCTTGAACTAAATCAGCAGACTTTGTAACAAATCAGAAAATTGCATTTTAATTTACAGTGAAAGTTTCACTGAATTGTCTGCTTAAAGGTCAAATGCTAACTAGGAGCTTCTCATCAGTGATAATTTATATATATGGAAAATGATGACATTAGCTTTTAATCTTCTTGAATGGACTTATTTTACACTCTATCTCCCTAGAGTTCTAATAATAATGAAGACAGTTTGCATACATATTTTCCATTTCAACCCAATGCATCCATTATTTTAAAAAATAAACACATCACACATAATTCTTCATTCATAATATGACTCTAAAATACATGCATCAGTTAGTGAATTTTATCAATACCTTTTTAAACTATAAATAATGTGTTGTATTTTAGGTATCATTTACAATAATTTCTCTTTGCAGTGTATTGCTATATTTAAAAATTTCTGAGCTCATAATTTTACACCTTTAGCTCCAGAGAGAGTTAATCATTTCACTTTATCAGTTATACCATATTATAGAATTTTTAAATTCTTAACATATAAAATAATATTTTTTGCTAATAATTTAGAGGAAGTTGGAAATCTGTTCAAGGTTTTTTTATCATTCTGCATAATAGAACAAAATCTTATAAAATAAGAGTATATTTTAAGAATCCTTATCTGACTTAAATCATAGTCAAAGAAGTACCTTACAATTACAGAAAGTGTGTGTGTGTGTGTGTGTGTGTGTGTGTGTGTGTGTGTGTGTGAGCAAACTTCCATCCTCTGGAGCAGGGGTGTAGCTCAGTGGTGCTGCCACTTGCCTGGCAAGTGCAAGGTCCCAAGTTCAATTCCCGGTTCTGCAGAAAGAGAAAAAAATTCATCTTCTTTTAATAACATTATGGCAGAAAACACATTAACATTGACCTTGTCTTACAGTGGTCTTATGGGATGATCTAAAGGAATAACACAAATGAATTATGACCAAACTTCAAAGTCTGTGGCAAATTCAAAAGAAGTCAACTAAGTTTTGGCAGTCCTACAAGATTCCCTTACAGTGAGTTGTGTCCAGAAGATCCATCATAGGCTGAGTATGTCCTAAGGCCCAAATGCATGCAGTGCTTTCTGCAGACCTACTGACAGCTGCAGCTCAGTGGACAGAACGACCTGAGTGTCGGCTCTCTGCCATCGTGACTGCAAGGCTGACTGGAATGTGTGACTCACTGTCATGGCCCCACATCGCAAGTAACCATGGCTCTGTGTGTCCTAAGCCCTGGAAACGATTGTAGTTCAATTTTTCAAGAATAGTTCCTACAGAATTCTATGGCTGTTGCACCATTATAAGGTCAGAGAATTGCTAAGTTGAACCACTAATGATGTCAGAGACTGTCCAATGCAAATGAAATTTCAGGAAAGAATATGAGCAACTACTTCACTTCAACCTGAGAGAGACTAACACACATCCTGCAGCCTTTCTCATCTCCTGCCTTGAGGCCAACTATATGCCAAAGGACAAGGACACCCTGGATATCCTGCATGGAAGTCAGTGTCTGAATTGCAAAGCATTATAGAGAAACAGGTAACTTAAAAGAGGATAGAAAAATACCTAGTTTGTGTGTCAACATATAGTAGGTTCACGGCTTAAAGACTCACTATGCAAAAATATCAGTTATTTTAGTCTATTATCACAAATCAACAAATGTCCCAGTCCAAATGTTCAGTATCTAAAAGTTTACCCTAACAGTGCAATTTTCTTATATGTGTTATATACCCTTTGGCCTTTCAGTCTGGTTTTTAACTTCTGAATATGGTAATCAACTTTACAAGAGCTGATACATAAGTATTTGAGTCTGATGCTGGAAATATAAAACGGGAGAGATACAAAGAAGGCGAAAGCAACTGAAATGTGTTATGTGCATGCATCAGTTCCCTACAATGAGTATAATCATTATATATTGCAAAAATGTATGAATTAAAGTTTTAAAAATGTGTGCATAAAACTACAACTTGAATTCTATCTTTCCTGAAGGAAAAAAACATTCTAGAATAACCTCAAGGGGTACATTAATCTGTTAAAACTTATTAGTACACTCATTTGTAATTAAGAAAAAATACAAAATCAAAATAATCAGTTTTGCCATTAAGAATACATTGTAATTAATATGAAAAGTGAAAATAACTTTTCAACTGTTCGAGAACCAGTTAATATTAAGTACAACTTTTCTGCTAATAGCATAATTTTAATTTGAGAAATTGAAAGACTAGAGAATATAGAAACACTACAGTTTTGACTTCATTTTCTCTTCCCTTTTCTTTACCAAAAGGACAAAATAAGTAGGACATGTATGTGTGCACGTGTATTTGTAAACTTACAAAAATATACATAAACATGGGCCAGAGATTTAGCTCAGTGGTTCTAGCACCTACCTCGCAAGCACAAGGTCCTGAGTTGGATCCTGGCAACCACATACAGTGCTGGGCGTGGTGACTCACGCCCACCAGCAATCAACCAGCAATCAGCACCATATACCACAGTGCGTGGAGTGGTGGCTCACGCCTGTAATCCCAGCACTTGGGAGGCAGAGACAGGAGGTTTGCTGAGTTCCAGGCTTGCCTGGGCTACATAGTGAGCTCAGGGCTGGCCTGAACCACAAAGGGAGACCCTGTCTCAAAAAAAAAAAAAAATATATATATATATATATATATATATGAACAAAGATACAAATATGCATATACATAGACAATTAAAATTAAACTGGGGATAGCTTTAAAATGTAAAAAAGTGAAAGAAAAATAAAAAATTTAGAAATTGAGGACACAGCTTTATCAGTGAGACTCAGTTCATCTCCACTTCTTTTCTCACCTTAGAATGGATAGATCAAACAAATGGAAATTCTAGGCATTTACCTGGTAATTCACATAGTTATATAAATTGCATAATTAGTTATAACTATTGCTCATGTAATCATATGGGTTTTTTAACTCTTTGTTTAAATATGCATTCTTCTGTGATTATCATCTTGTAAAATTTCCTAATTTTCTTCATTGTGCTTCCTTAGCTGATTCAGCGACTGGTCTAGCTCTTTCTACAACCTTCAGGAAGGTTCTAGCAGTTCCCAGGTTTAGCAATGGATTCCTCTCGAAGTGGTAGATAATGGAAGTATCACCAGGAGAAACTACTAGGGATATGGACGAAGCAAAATGATAAAGAGTGAGAAACCAAGCTAGAGTGACTATCACATTCAGTCCGATTTCTCTGGGGCATATAAAGTATAAGTTACACATGATTGTCCATCCTTGCATCAAAGAAGTTGAGTACTGCCTTTATACAAGGATTATCATAAATTCCAGGCTAGAAGAGTGAGAGTGTGTTACATACCAGTAGCCAGTGAACGGTTCATGAAGTGAAATGGCTTCAGTCAAGGCCAAGGGTCAAATCTGTCCTGGCGCCAACCATAGACAATAAAGTACAAGACCAAGAACACGAGCGGAGAGTTGGCAAAGTGGTCAGGGAGGATATTGGTGATGCTACAATTCTACAATTCAGGACCCGATACAACTGACATTTTCTTTCTACCCATCAAATGGTCCAATTTCAGATGCAGGGGGACAAATGCCGAGATTGTTAGAAAATACATATTTAGCCAATCAAATGTTCTGGTAACTTATTATACTTTAAGTGTCTCTAAAAGTATAAAAACCGACACTAATAATTTTAGAAAATACCAAGCATTATTGTATTTATAAGTATTATAGTTTTGATACAAATGGGGTGAAGAGATCTTGTTCTCATATTCAGAATAGTGGGTGTTCAGTTGGACCCTAAATATATGAACTTCTTTTCTTTTTTTAGCTTAGCAATATATATATATATATGATAATATCAAATAAAAGCTACCCTAGTATGTCCCTGATCCCTAAATTAAAAAGTAGGATGTTACAATGGTTTAAAAATAAAGTTGTTAATTAACAAATGAAAATATTTGGGAAATGATCTTAGCTGACAATCATAGACATATCAGAGTGGTTAAAAGCACAGCAAGTAGAGCCTGACTTTGTTACTTAAGATCCCATGGTGCTGTTCTCTCGCTAGATGAATGATCTCAGACAAGTTAATTAACTTCCAGATGCTTCTTGTTATCTTTGATATTGGGCTATCACACAGTTCTAGCTGTACGTTATTATGAATATTTATGTATTTAATATATGAATGATTAGAAGAGTGTCTGCCACGTAGTACAGTTTTGAACGGTTACTTGCATTGTTAGAAGAGTTTTCAGGAAAATCAACACAAATGCAAAATTATTTGTACAGATAGCAAGAATTAGCAAATGTTTTGGTAAAAGTCTAAACAATACATTTTGGTTTGCAGGCCACGTGGACTTCATCTCTTATAACCCCACATACCCATAATGTAAATGATGACTATAGTTGTGCTTATATAACAAATAAAAAATTATAAATAAGCAGAGAGATATGTTTTATTACATATCACTTTAACAGCAGCAGTCTGTGACTTATAGATTTTTGAACATTGCCATAGACTTTTTTTATTCTACCATAAATAAAACTAAAATAACTATTTCTTATGCAAATGTAATAAATACTTTATGGCAAAATAATCCATTTGATGAATGTCAATGACACAAATTTATTAATCATTGTCAAGGTAGATTTAAACCTGAAATTTGACTCTGAGGAGAAGAGATTTGAGACCTTAAAGAGACCACATTGGCCATAGTTCAAAAACAGAAAAGATAGAGAATATCAGGGCCACTGAACACTGAATTTTTTTTAATATTTTTATTTTGGCACATAGCCCACAGGCAATATGCCAAAAACAGCCAACAATAAAGTAATCTTTCCCCAGTTACAATATTGAATTGATCTTATACTACTTGGCTTAATTGAAAGTCCAATACAATCAGCAATAATTCCTTCTTGGATATCATTTTTAAAAAAGATGAATGACTCCATCTGAAATATCTATTTTTTTTACTAATATAAGGGACAAAAATAATCTAAATGAGGGGCAGGAATAAATATGATTCTGAAAGATAATAGAAGAGCATGTATATAGGGGGTTGGGAGGTGTGGGTGGGTAGGGATATGGGTAAAAATGAGAATTAACCTGTTTCATATACTGGTACAAATTCCCCAGTGTTGTCTGTGATTGTGAGATGTATATAAATTGTACCAATAAAGAATTCAACTTAAAAATAATCTAAATATATTAGCAAACAAAAGCAAAAGAACTACAGCTTCATTAAACTTTACACAGAGTAAGTTTGCTACATGACATTGATGTGAAACATCAAACAGAAATGAGTCTGAAATTTTCTGCAATGATCTAAAATACACCTAAAAACATATATTCTTTATCTTGTAGTACTTTTTTAGGGTGACAGAAGTGCACACAAACACACACTTTCACAAAGGATAAAAAGATTTAGGATGACCACTCTGCAATAGCAATTGAGGGATTTTAAGTCTATATTTTATGTCATGCCTACAATAAAATGATATAATGACGTTAGCTCTTATAACAATTTCATTCTCTA
>PVIC010009485.1:0-45494 GCA_004025085.1 Thryonomys swinderianus
AACACGTCTACTCTTCTCTGCGTGTCTCTAGCATGTCTGCAGCTGCCCCTTGAAGTGGTTTCCTGAGGGCAACTTTTACATCCTGGCCTGATGAGTCAGCACCCATGCCCTCCCAGGGGCCTCTGCTCCCCGTCTTTTCTCACTCCAGTTGAGATTTCCTTGTTCTAAATCTGGCTGGCGAATTCCGTCTTGAGTGTTGTAACTCCCTCTCCCTCTCTCCTTCTCTCCTTCTCTCCCTCTCTCTGTCCTGGGATTTAAGGCAAATTTTCCACCACTCCCTTTACTATTTTTTTTTTACTAAGTCACTTCCCTTTTTTTTTTTTTTTTTAATTTCAAGACAGGTCTTCCTAAATTGCCTAGCCTGGGCTCAAACTGCCATTCTCCTGCTTCAGCCTCCCCAATAGCTAGAATCACAGGTGTGCACTCCTGGCTTGAGACTGGTTCTTGCATGAATCAGCTGCCTCTGTGGCTCGGAAGGTGCTGGCCCCTTTGCCAAGGGCCGAGGATACCATGTTCCTGCTTGCCCTCTCCTGTCAGTGCCTCAGCGCTGGGTGATGGTGTGGGGCTGAGCTTCCTGCGGTGTTTGGCCAGAGCTGACATTCTGGTCTGGAAGTTTTCTTTCTTGCTGGGTTGTGCTTTCTTAGCTTCTGGCACCAGAGAACAGACACGACTTTTTTATGCGTTGTGGAAGCCAGACACTGGACCCAGGTTGCCAAGTCCAGCCAGACGGTAGGAGGGACCTTGTCAGTACTTTGTGCCCAGGCCCAAGGCCTGCAGACGGTCTTCTTCTATTCTGAGTCTCCCGAGGAGTGTGCCCTGTGTCAGTGAAGTCACTGCCTGTCCCCAGCACGCCCAGCTCGGGGGAAGTGGTGTGTTATATCTCGCCTGAGCCACTGCCTCATGTGACAGCGAACTCCCTCCACCCCACCCAGGGCCTCCTCAAGCCCACAGCGCCCTCTGCCTCTGAGGACCCTGGATGTCCCCTCTCCCCTGCTCTGCTGAAGCCAGGGAGGGCAGGGCAAGAAGTCCAGGGCACATACAGGGCAAAGCTGAGGCTATCCTGCTTCCTCATTGGTACCACCCAGAAAGCCCTCCACAGAGAAAGTCCTAAGGAGTCCACCAGGCGATAAAGAGAACTAAGAAACCAGCAGTGTTCCTGTGTGAGTAATGAAAATTCTAGCAGTCAAACTCAGAACACTGTTAGAACCAAAACAGCATCAATTTCCAGGCTCCATGGCACACACCTATTACCCCAGCATTCAGGATGCTGAGGCAGAAGGATCTCTGTTAGTTTGAGGCCTCAGCTCCATAGTGAGTTCAAGGCCAAGGCCAGCCTGAACTACAGAACCAGACCCTGTCCCCCTCCCCCAAAAAGAGCAACCAAAAATAATAGACTACTTAGTAATCAATTCAACAAAACTATTTAAGTCCCTACACCAAAGACTATAAAATATCATGGAGAGAAATGAAAACTCTGCATAAATGATACTGGAACAATTGGATATCCACAAAGAGAAAAGAAAAGAACATGGCATGGTGACACACACCTATAATCCCAGCACTCTGGGAGGCTGAGGCAGGAGGATGGTTCCTTTGAGCTCAGCCTGGCAATTTAGTAACACTGTAAGACCCTCTTGCAAAATAAAAATTTAGCAATGTCTGGGGATTAACTTAGTGTGAAGGCCCCAGGTTCATCCCCCAATACCAAAAGAAATAAAAAAGGAATTTAGACACATAGCTCACATAAGAATGATTTCAAAACAGATCACAGGCCTAAATGACACAAGAACTATAACTGTGGACGTCATAGAAGAAAAGTGATCGCAGGTTAGGCACAGATGCCTTTTAAACACCTAATGTACGATCTGGAAAGTACAAAAATGATAAATGTGGACTTCGTTAGATTTTATAACTTCACTCTTTGATGTCACCATTAAGAAAAGACAAAATGGGGCCAGGGATGTAGTTCAGTGGCACCTCAGCTGCTTGGAAACCATGAGGTCCTGAGTTCAATCCCCAGTACCGAAAAAAAGACAAGACAAAGACCAGCAGCAGACTAGTGCTTGCTTCGGCAGCACATATATTAAAGATCAGCAGCAGACTAAGAAAATATCGACTGTGTGTCTGTCGAAGGACTTGTGTCCCCTTCCTGTAAAGGACCCTTGCAGCTCTTTCGTAAGATGAACAATGCAGAGAAAAGCAGGTGCCTGATGTGACCAGGCACAGGGGAGGTGCAGGAGCGGCCGGTGAGCGGATCCGGAGACACACACAGGGGCCACAGTTCCTGGGAGCACAAGTGACTGAGGCAGGCGAGCGGTCAGATGTCACCTGCGAACCTCAGCAAGAGCAGCCCAGGGTCAGAGAAACCGCAACCTCACACACCGCTGGGAGGAAAGCCCAGTGGGCATCTTCTAAGAGAGCCAGACTTGCCTGCCCATCACCCAGCATTTAGACCCCCAGGAGGGCATTAGAGAGGAAGGAAACATACATCCATGCAGACATTGTACAGGAATGTTTACAGCAGCACTGTTTACAGGGGCCAGACAGGAGCCAGGCGTGGTGGTGCAAACCTGTGACCCCAGCTCTCAGGAGGCTGAGACAGGAGCATCAGCACGAGTTCAAGGCCAACCTGGGCTACATAGTGAGGCCTTGTCTAAAAAAATGGGCCAAAGATTGGAAAGAAGCCAACGTCTGGTAACTAGTGAGTGGATAAACACAACGTGGCCCTTGCACACGGTGGAATGCTGTCCAGCTGCCCAGTGGAGCAGCCTCCAGACAGATGGGATCCCACAGCTCACTCGATGGGAAGAGGCGGGAGCTGAGAGATGGCACGTGACTCCGTTCACCAAAGCGAAGGAGACGGGGGGAGGGGCGCAAGCATCAGGTTGCATAGTGTACACGCACCAGCCCCCACCTGGGGAATGTAACCACCTGTACTGCAAACACAGGCGGATAAAACTAAGAACCAACAAAAAGAAATACCCCGGACAGGTGACACCACAGGCAGGAGCCTGTCACTCGTTGCCTGGGGCTGGGAGCAGAGACTGAGGGCAAAGCTGATTTTTTTTGAAGGACAGAAATCTAAAAATGGTCTGTGATAATGTTTCTATTACTCTACAGATTGACTAGCAACTGATCAGCGGTATACCTCTGTGTGAGAGGGGGCTTTAGACAGAGTCTCGCTATGGAGTTTAGGCTGGCCCAGAACTCACTATGCAGCCCAGGCTGGTCTTGAACTCAGGGTAATACTCCTGCCTCAGCCTCCTGAATGTGGAGATTATAGGCATGCATTCCCACACCTGGCTTATGAACCGTATAATACTGATTGATTGATTGATTGATTGATTGATTGATTGAGGCAGGGTCTTGCTTTGTAGCTCAGGCTGGCCCTGAGCTCACTATGTAGCCCAGGCGAGCCTCGAACTCAACAATCCTCCTGCCTCGGCCTCCTGAGTGCTGGGATTACAGGCGTGAGCCACCACACCTGGTACTGTGGTATGTGGTATTGATTGCTGGTGGGCGTGAGTCACCACTGTTGTATGTGGTTACTGGCATCTCACTCAGGCCTTTGTGCTTGCCAGGCAGGCTCTGGAACCACTGAGCTAAATCTCCGGCCCTAGCTGTACAATATGCTCTGAATTTTTTTTCATGTACAAATTTGGTAGCTGTGTGGAGGTGCGACACAGAGGTACGGCGCTCGCCTAGCAGGCATGAAGCTCTGGGCTCCATCCCTAGCACGGCCTCCAAGAAAAGAGGTACAAAGACATGGCTGAGGGTTACCATAGTAACTCTTACATTGTTTGGTTCTGCAGTGTTGACCATGTCACACTGTTGTGCAACTCAGCGCCAAAACTTGTTTCTGTGGCAAAATCTAATTCTGTAGCCATTAAATGCCCATTTCCTCCCCCTCCTCCGGCCACCCGGCCACCTCCTGGGAAGCTAACTGCTGTACATGAGAGGGCCTCACACAGGAGAACCCGCTCATTTCTCGCAGTACAAGGCTCTCAAAACTCGTCCTCACTGAATCATAGCAGGAGCCAAAATCACGCTCCTTTTAAAAGCTATATAATATTTCACCGTACAAAAGGGGACATTTTATGGTATCTAAATTATAGCTCAATAAAGCTGTTTTTTGAAAAATAAAAACAGGCAAACTTGAGACTGTGATGAGTGGGGTGAGGACGCCTGGCTAGGTTTCCGTTTTGAAAACGCGTGGAGCTGGACGCTTGTAACACACCCTTCTGGTGTGTGTTTGTCTCCACACATTGTGCCCTACAAATTCGTGGCAGAGACTCCTTCTGGGGTTCAGAGAGTGCTCAGGGTCGCTGTGAGGACCTCGGTGGTGGCTTGGAGTTGCTAACAAGCCCGACCCCCAGCCCCCTCCCTCACGTAAACTGTATTTCATAGGACGGCAGCCTGGGCTCCAAACCAACATCTGTTTCGAAGCCATGGCTGCCCCCGGGCACCCGGTTCCGTGACCCCTCCCGCTGGGAACAGTGTCCAGGCCCTGGACTGGGTGAGACTCACTCTGCAGGACGAGGGTCACCGCTTTCTTCACAGCCCCCACCTCGTTCTCAGCCAGGCACTGGTACAGCCCCGCATCGGCCATCTGCGGGGAGACAGGGGCCAGGATGGGATGCAGGGACAGACGCGTCTCAGAAACACAAGCCAGATCTGCAGGACGTCTCGGGACAGAGAGCACCGGCCTACACGGGGCCCCTAAGTGGGCAGTCAGGCAACTGGATAGACAGGACGGGCACAGCCAGGGGTCTGCAACGGGACACAGCGTGCCCTTGTCACCCAGGAACGGGGCTGGGGCAGCCGAGGCCACACCCAGGCCCTGTGAATCCGGACGATGTGGCCCAGTGCTGAGCGCATGCAGGGGCCAGGCCAATCTGAGACCGGCGAGACTTCGTTTCCGTACGGAACCATTACTGTGACGTGCTATGTCCCTGGAGCCTCAGTTTCCCCACCTCTACAGTCAGACTGACAACCATTCAGATTTTACTTTCAGTACCCAGGTGGGGCATTCACATGGAGGGACAACCCCAGCCATTTTGCTTTATTTTTAGGAAACAAGGCTTTAAATTGCTAAGTGGCCCAAGCTGGACTCGAACTCATAATCCTCCTCCCACAGTGCCAGGTTTATGGGCATGAACCACCGCGCTGGCTCCGCTGGGATGACTGTGGAGCGGGAGGTGGGGACTGCCACACTTCTGCGCCACTGTCGTCAGCGTGCAGCAACCACATCCCAGCTAGCCAAGGCCCTGAGATAACCTGCACCTGGGTGAACTCGGGGCGGCCCACGGAAGAGGAGAGAAGATCTGGAAACCTCAGGGAGCAGCCGTCGGGAGGCCTGGCACAGGCTCCTATCTTCGGCATGTACTGGCTACCTGCCTTTCTGAGCGTCTGGGTCTGCGTTTGCCCAGTGGGGGCACCATGACTGCCCTCTGCTAATATTAATGCTCTGGCACACAGCCACAGGCTACTCTCGGATACCTGGCATTGGCCATCTGACTTATCCCTGTTTCCCTAGGAGGTAGAAAAAGTCATTACCCCGGCCAGACACATGGCTAGGATGACCGAGGCTCAGAACAGCCAAGTCCCTGGCTGGAGGTCACCCTGGTCATGCTGGGAGACCATGCGGAGAGCAGGGAGGGAAATGCTTTGCAGACCATAAAAGGTGGTGCCAAGCTTTAAAAGCCCCCCCCCCCCCAGCCGTCAGAGCAGCACAGGGCTGTCTTGGGGTGGTCGCCTTGCCTGGGTCCTGCGGATGATCAGCGAGCCATTCTGCACCTGCAGGCGGCTGTCCCACAGGGGAAGACCGTCTTTGGTCCAGCGGATGTCGGGGGCTGGGTCTCCTTGGACCACGCAGTCTAGCTGGATGCTGCCCCCTACAGGCTCCGCCAGGTAGGAGAAGGCTTCCCCTTGTAGGACAGGGGCCTCTGCATGGGGCAACATTACCGAAGGGGTCAGGAGGGAGATTCCTGGAAGCCCAATTCCCACAACCCATCCCCGAAGTCCTGCCTAGCCTCCACCTCCAGAGACTTTTTATGGTCAATACATTGGGAGCACAGACAAATCCACGTACTGGGCCTTGCCACATAGACTGGCAGTGGCTGCCAGGAAGTGCACTGAGAAGAATTTGAAACTGAGGGAGAATCATGCTGTGATTGATTAGCAATGCCTGAGACAGGCACAGACAGGAACATGGGGCAAGTGGATCTTCAATAATTGCTCTCATGGATCAATTGCACCAGCAGCAGATGCCTGCCAGCTACCTCAGGAAGCAAGAGCTACAGGGAAACAAGAGCACAAGAAAACTCTCCATATGCTGCAGTGCAGAGGTTCATGGGATTCTCAGAGCCCAGTTGGATGCTTCGGGCTGCTTCCTACCATTCCCAAATTCGCCAGGAGTCACAGCTGGGTCCTGGCACCTGGAGTCCATGGTCCCCTGCATCAAGCCCTGCCCATGCTGCGACTGTGCTGCTAGTGCCACCAAGGGCTCCTGCACTGCCCTGGTGAAGCCAGGCTAGAGGGGACAGATGGAGCCAACAAGCCTTGGGGGGTTCTCCTCCCTCCCTGGCACCGTCCTCTGCAGGGAGTGGCCTCAGCCTTCGTTAGTGGGTCCCCATGCGGAGTCCTGCCTTTCACGTGCACGAAACTGAGTGCCTGCACACGGCCCACTCTGTTCTCAGCCCAGCAGACGTAGGTCCCGCTGTCCTCTCTGGTCACAGCCGCCCGCTGCAGCGTGCTGCCTCCGTCCTGCTCAGACACGCCCTCTGTAGACAAGGAAGCCAGGTCCCAGCCACTGAGCTCTCCGTGCGGCCCAGCCAGGTCCATGACGCCCCTTTTGCTGAGCAGAGGCTGACAGTGAGACCTCTCCCGGGGGCCCGCCCCTAAAGGGCCGGCCGAGAGCCTGCCATGTGGAAGCACGTGGTGAGCCGTCAGGGCTTGCCGCGGCACCCACGTGGGCACCAGAGCTCTGGCCTGAGCCATCCTCTCTGGTAGTCTCTCGCCAGAGCCCACAGGGTCCCCCGGAGGCCTCTTCTGCTGCCCAATCCCACTGTCCCCAGCAGCCCAGACCTGTGACTGGCCGGTCATTGATGGTCCAGCCGAGGCGGGGAGGCGGGCTGCCCCGGGCCGCACAGCGCAGCCACAGACTGTCCCCGAGGCGCAGGCTGCGGTCCCCAGGCAGCGTGGTGAAGACCGGCAGTGACAGGATGGTGAGGTGCACACGCCGCCGGGCCCGACCCACCGCGTTCTCCGCTGTACAGGTGTAAGTGCCCGCATCCTGGCCCTGAGCGGGAGGAAAAGTGCTGGCTTGAGAGCTGTCCCCACCTTGGCCTGGCCAGATGCCCTGGAGACCGGGCCGGGCAGGTTCCCGCGGAGCGTGCAGTCCAGAGACGCGAAGGGACTCTGTAGGTCACACAGCTAGCTGGGGGCTTCCTCACTCTGCCAAACTCCTCTGACGCCCAGCCCTGAGGTTACCACACCAACCACAGGCATCCTCACGGGAGGAACCTAAACTGCCCTGCCCTGGCCCACTGCATGGGCTGTGGCCCCACCCACTCCCCGGCCACACCCACTGCCCCGGCCCCACCCACCAGCCCGGCCACACCCGCTGCCCTGGCCCCGCTCACTGCCCTGACCACACCCACTGTCCTGGCCCCACCCACCGCCCGTCTCCACACCTTCCCGACCCAGGACCCTCACCATCAAGCTGTGCTTGAGAACACCGTGGGGCTGTGCTTTGGGGACACGATGGTCACCACGCTCCCTGCCATCCCCTGCACCCTGCGCTTAGCAGGTGAGTGGCCTCTTCCCCTGCTTGCTCTGCGGTCGCCCTCACCTCTGAGTTCTTCACCAGCAGCTCCCCCGAGGGCTGCAGGCTGAACTTTCCCTGGGCCCCGGACACCGACACAGGCTGGCCGTCCTTTTCCCAGCGGATGTCGGGCTTGGGGCTGCCCCTGGCCACACAGGGCAAGAGGGCATGGGAACCTTCTGTGGTGGACAGGTCCGGGAGGCCGCTCTCGATCACGGGGGGCTCTGCGGGGGTTGCGGGGCAGAGCGACGGTCACAGGCTGGCACACTCGATGTCCAGCTCATTCTGTGACGAAGCACGCTAGACGGAGTGGCCATGGAGGACACGTGCAGCCAGGCACCGCTCCGTGGTCACAGCAACGTCCAGCTCCAGCCTGGCTCTGCCACCCAAGGGATGGGCCTTTGCTGCGGACCTTTGGCCAGCGATGCCCCCTGTGTCTGGCGGGGTGGCCGGGCAAGCTGCGGGAAGGGTCTCAACTGTGAGTGTGGGAGGGGCGGAAGTGGCTCCTGCTACCAGAGTCGGAATGAAGGAGGATGGTCCAGCTAGACTCCGGCCGGAGGGGAGGCCCGTAGCCAGTTGTGCGTGTGACAGGAGAGTCTGGGACAGGGAGGGTGCGGGACATGCCCGCCTCACAGGCTTCGCCCAGCAGGCCCTGCCCGGCCTGTCCCCTTGCCCACCTTGTACCACCAGCCGCGTCTTCCCCATGGTGCTGCCCACTCCATTCTGGGCCATGCAGAAGTAGTTCCCAGCATCCTCGGGGTGGGCGTGCAGGAGCCGGAGCTGTCCGCTGGAGAGGACCTGGCTCCTCGCTCCTGGACGTAGGGGAGAAACCCGGGGGTTGATGGGGAAGAGGCCCCCGAGGAGAGTGGCCTGAGTTGTTCTGACAGAGGGCAAATGACTCATCAGGGCCGTGGAATGATCGAGCCACAGAGTGAGCGACCCAGAGGCCACAGCCACCTGCCCCTCCACGGGCTCCAGCTCAGCTCCTGGGTGTCCACATGGGTCTCAGACTGGGGCGACAGGGTGATGCAGGGCAGGGTGGGGGTGGGGTGGGCTTTGTGGCGCTCCCGAAGGCCTGCAAGGGCGAGGGGGACCCAGCCAGGATTCTGGGGAGCGTGCGTTCCCCCAACCCCTGCAGGCTGCTGCGTCTCACCTGCAGGGATGCTGAGCCCCTCTTTCTGCCAGGTGACCGTGGGCCGGGGGACGCCTGAGGCCTCACAGGGCAGCAGCACCTCCTCCCCTGCCACCACCTGGACCACGCTGGGCAGCGGCTTCACCACGGGCGAGGCTGAGGGCACAGGGGACAGAGGTCCCTGTGGACACCCTTCATACCACAAGACCAAGAGGGCCTGGGGCCAGGTCTTCTCTCCCAAGGACCCCCATGGAACAGGGTCCGAGGGGACCCGTGCACCAGGGACACTCCCTGCCCAGCCCGCCGGCTCGCCTGCCCCGGGACTGGCCAGACCCTTACCCTGCACAGTGAGGACCATGTGCTTGCGGGCCACACCAGCAGCATTGCGGGCTGTGCACGTGTAGCGGCCAGCGTGGACGGGGAGAGCCTGCCCGATCTCCAGGGCACCTGTAGGCGACCACAGATTCAGGGACAGGGGCCTGTCCAATTATACCAATTATACCAATTATACCGTTGGATGAGGTATAATTGAAGAATATGGTAAATATTTTAATTTAAGAAAACATATTACAGTAAAAGACACATCCTCCCCCCAAATATGCCCCCTCCTTTTTTTTGAGACAGGGTCTTGTTTTGTAGTTCCGGCTGGCCCTGAGCTCACTATGTAGCCCAGGCAAGCCTCGAACTCAGGAATCCTCCTGCCTCTGCCTCCCAGGTGCTGGGATGACAGGGGTGAGCCACCACACCCAGCACTGTGGTATGTGGTACTGATTGCTGGTGGGTGTGAGTTACCTCACCCAATATTATTGTATGTGGTTACCAGGATCAAACCGGGACCTTGAGTTTGCTAGGCAGGCGCCGGAGCCACTGAGCTAAATCTCCGCCCCCCACCCCTGTTTTTAACACACGTTTCCAGCAGCTCTGGAATCCTTGTGCTTGAGGGTCTTTACTCGCAGTCGTAGCTGCCTTGATGTCCTGAATCAGTTTAAAACGTCTCCCTTCTGTGGCCATTTTGACTTTGAGGAGGAGCCTGACATCACAGGATGAGGAAGGTGGAGGAGACCACAGCGGTCTGTTTTAGGAGCTGCCTTTCTACTGGATGGCACTTGGCAGTGGCTCGCCACACACAAAGACCCTCTGGGAAGGCACATCCAGAGCTGCTGCCAGAAGTGGCAGAACAACAACAACAAAACAATAGGACAAGTGGGAGGGAAGACATTGAGGGGCTGACGGGGCAGGGCCTCTCTTACTGTAATCCACCTTTTGAATTGGAATTTTGATCACTGTGAATTTTGATCGGGCTGGCACAGGTCTGATGACAGGGTCTCTAGTGTCCCTGGCTGCGACATCCCAGCAGCAGCCACTGCTTGGCCTGGAATTGCTGGCCGGGTCCCCCTCTCTGGCTCTTCTCACCAGGCTTGCAAAACAGCCTCCCTAGGAAACCTTCCGCGATTCCTGCCTCCCTGAGTCCGGAGCTGTGACGGACGGATGGAGGGACATTTCCTACCAGGCTCCAGCACCCTGCTAGCCGGAAGGGAGTGTTCTGTCTGCTGCCTCAGACCAGTTTGAAAACCACAGAGCTAATTGGTGGTTCCCAGTTTAGGATTTCCCTGACCAGTCAATAACACATTTGATACAGAGAGTGCCCTTTCATTTTGACCAGCAGAGGTGTTCTAAAGATCACCACATAGTTAGCTGTGGGAGGCTGAGGCAAGAGGATTGCAAATTCAAACCCAGCCTGGGCAATTTAGGAATTTAACAAGACTCAGTCTCAAAATAAAAAATAAAAAGCAGCTCAGGGGCCGGAGGGTTAGCTCAGTGGTTCCGGCGCCTGCCTCGCAAGCACAAAGTCCTGAGTTCGATCCCTGGTAGCCACATATAATGCTGGGCGTGCAGACACGCCTACCAACAATCAACACCGCATACCACAATGCTGGATGTGGTGGCTCATGCCTGTAATCCCAGCACTCGGGAGGCAGAGACAGGAGGATTGCTGAGTTCGCGGCAGCTTGCCTGGGCATCACAGTGAGCTCAGGGCCAGCCTGAACTACAAAAGCAAGACCCTGTCTCAAAAGCAAAAAAAAAAAAAAAAAAGCAGCTCAGGATGTAGCTCAATGTGAAGGCCCTGTGTTCAAACTCCAGGATTAAAGAAAATGTCTAGTATTACCTTAATTTTATCAAAGAAAGGAACTTTCAGCACCAGCCGATTAAGAGCATAACTTCAGAATGAAGAGCAATTGTTCCCAGGGATTAAAACTAGTTTTACAAAGAGCCTGGGGGCTGTCATTTCTCTCCTTTTGCCAGGAAAGGGCACGGAGGTGTCCTGAGCCTCACAGCCTCCCTGCTGGGTCTCAAACTGCAGTGCCCAGGGGGGAAACTGAGGCTGCAGAGGGCACAGCGAGGGCCCAGGCAAGCTGGGCTGACCTTTCCATCTGCACTGTCCACAGCTGCCCCTTACACACCAGAAGGCAAAACTCGGTAGCCGCTGCCCCGGGCCCCCAGCTGGGCGCCCGCCTTGCTCCAGGTCACGGCTGGGGCCGGCATGCCGGTGCTGTGGCAGGTGAGGACCACAGGCGCCATCCTGGTCACGGTGAAGTCCGTCTGGTCGTCTGCGATGGTCGGAGGCTCTGCAACCCAGGACAGGACTGAGGCCCTGCTGGGGTGCAGGGAGACCAGCGGGGGCGGGGGGGGCTACACCTGAAGGGGACTTGAGCAGCCAGGGCCAGGGGGAGGCGGGAACAGCGGCAGAGGCACATTCACTCTGTGCTAAAGTTTAGGGGTCCAGTTATGAGTAGCTTTCCACGGAGGCTCTAAGAGTAACCCATAGAGACAGCGGTCCAGGGGAGTCAGCTGACTTGGGGTGAGGGCAGCAGAGAGAGGCCTCCCTGGGATGTGGCCCTGAACCTGACATCCATAAGGAAAGTGGGTGCGGGCTGGGCAAGGGGACAGTGCTTCCGGCTGTGGGAGCAGCACGTGCAAGGCCCTGGGCTGAGACGTAGAACGCTGGGCAGCACAGCCAGTTCCCAGAGCAAGGCAGCCCCTGCGGAGACCTGACTGGGGTGGAGGTGCAACAGGGCTGGGCCACAAAGGACCGGAAGGCTGCCTGGAGGAGGCCCCGCCCCCACTCACCCTGCACGGTCACCTGGTAGAGCTTCCGGGCCTCGCCCACCTCATTGCTCACCACACACTCAAACTGAGCTGAGTCCTGGGCACTGGGGGCCGTGAGCAGCAGGGCATTGGAGGGCAGGAGGCTGGATGGGCAGAGAGACAGGTGTTCTGCCTCGGCCTCCGCAGTCTGGATGCAGGCACCGCACCACCTGCGTCCACACCCAGCCCTGACTCTCAAATATCTTCCAGCCAGGCGGGGTGGGGCACACCTGTGATCCCAGTACTCAGGAGGCTGAGGCAGGAGGGTTGCTGTGAGATCAGGGCCAGCCTGGATTGCAAAGCAAAACCCTGTCTTAAACCCTCCCTCCACCAAAAAAGTACCTTCTGGAAGTTTCTACCTCTCAAGTGTTAGTCTTGGGTTTGTGTGGTTTTGTTTCTATCCCTCGTTTCTCATGTTTGCTGCAGTGACTTTGCTACTTCTACACCAACCACTCTGGAAGCCCAGCTGGAAGGCTCGCTGCACTGAGCCTCTAGTTTAGGGCCCAGGATGGCGGGAACCTGGCACCGGAAGCACTGATGTCTAGTGAATTACTGGGCCGGGGTGACCCTTTAATCCTCCCACAGACACTGAGCAGCTAGCTAAGTGGGGAAATTGAGACTCCCGTGCAGAGACAGCTCAACCTCTACAGTTTTAGGTGGTGGAGACAGAACCCAAGCCTGGTGCCTGAGGGGCAAATGCTCAGCCAGAGGAAATGCGCCCTCGGCCCAGCCGTGTGTTGTTTTTTATGTCTGACTGTAATGAACGGAACAGTCCTACATTTTCCCATTTGGGATAGAAGTGCCAAGTGTCTGGCGCTCTGCCAGGCCACCCCACTGCCTTCTGCCATGACCTTCCCGGGCCCCACAGTCTGTTCCCTGCCTGGTTTCCTCCCTGGCCCTTCTGGGAGACGGGCGCCTCCCACCCCTGTTCAGGTGCCCCATGGAAGGACCAGCTCGTACCGGTAGGAACCTTGCTGTGTGCGGAAGTCCAGCTTCTGTCCATCTTTCCACCAGGCCACGAGGGGCTTGGGGGAGCCACTGGCCTCACAGGGCAGCGTGGCCGGGCCGGGTGCAGTGAAGGTGAGGTTGGAGGGGCCGGGGGCGATGGCCGGAGGCCCTGGGGATGGAGGCAGGGGCAGGGTGCAGCTGCCAGGGCCAAAGCCCAGGTTGGGGCTATTTACAACCACCTCACACCATCCCACCGAGCAGGAGAGCAGCCCGGGAACCTCCATGCTGGGGGTCCCAGCCTCTCCTCGGCCCCGAGCCTGGTCTCCCCCGAGCCTCTGCCCAAATGGCCGCCTCGCGGCTCCACCTGAGACCAAGGTCCCCACAGTGCCCCCAGATGATGGACTGAGCAGCAGACAGCTCCGTCAGTGCACCCCCTTGGCTGACCTGCATGCACACTTCACACCCACTCAGTGGAGCAGGGTAGTGTGTGTGAGATCTGCACACGAGTGAACACACACGCTTCAATGGTGTGCGATCTAACTTTTTACTAATGACTTTCACAGTCAAAAACCTCTGATGACTGTTACTCCGAGCTCCTGGCAGCCAGGATAACCCGGAAGCTGAGAGGGATCGGTCCCCAGAAGGGCCTGGCTGAGAAGGCAGGAGCACACCCTCCTTGGTCCACCTACCGAAGACCTGGAGGTCGCGGCCCTGCCGATCAGAGCCAGCGGAATTGGACGCCAGGCAGAAGTAGTGGCCCGCATCCTGGGAGAGGACAGGCTGGATCCTCAGGGACCCATCAGGGAGAACTTCCATCCTGGAAGGGAGGGAGGTGTTGCCATGGAGACCAAGTGGGGGAAGGGCTCTGCAGGGCTGCACTCAGGTGTCAGCTTGGGAGTCTTTGCCTTGGATTTGGGAAGTGGTTCCCCCCCAGGGCCAAGATGTACTATGTGATCCCGCCCCCAGCCACAGCCGATTGGATTGGGAATGGACATATCACCCATCCTCGTCCAATGGCTTTCTCTGCCCTGGAAACCTGGACTTGGTATTCACAGAGAGTCACAGAGGACCAGCTGAGGGAAGAAGACTTAGGGGCCGTGGCTGCTGGGACAGTATTTGCCATGTTCACAGGGGAGGAGGAGCAAGGAGAAGGGAGGAAGGGAGGGAGAGGGAAAGATGGAAAACTCATGTAAGGAGTGGTCATAATAAAAAAAAGATCCATTGCAGTAAAAGACACATTACCATGTATTCCCCTAAACCTGACCCCAGGCCCACTGATCTCAGTGTCCCTGTCGCTTTCTGAGGCAGCTCTGGAGTCTTCTTTCCTGAGGGTCTTTATGAACTATGATCAAAACTACGGTAGATGGGCCAGAGATTTAGCTCAGTGGTTCCGGCGCCTGCCTCGCAAGCACAAAGTCCCAAGTTAGATTCCCGGTAACCACATACAATGCTGGGTGTGGTCACTCATGCCCACCAGCAATCAGTGCCACATACCACAGTGCCACGCGTGGTGGCTCATGCCTGTCATCCCAGCACTCAGGAGGCAGAGGCAGGAGGATTGCTGAGTTTGTGACTTGCCTGGGCTACATAGTGAGCTCGGGGCCAGCCTGAACTACCAAGCGAGACCCTGTCTCAAAAAAATATGGTAGATGCTCCTGCCAAGCACCATCCAATGATGAGCAGGCAGCTCAGAGCACAGGACACCATGGTCTCCTCCACTTTAGTCCCCAGACCTGGCACTATGAGATGTCTGGCCCGTCCCACGCCAAATGACTAGGAAAGGTGAAGGTTTTGAGTGGATTCAGGATAACAGGCCTGCCAGGATCACATCATGGAAGACAGTCAGGAGAAAGGGCTCTAGGGCTGCTGCAGATGGTGGCAAGGACGGTGGGCCCATGTGTTCAAAGAGGGGGATGTTTGCAGGCGGCTTCAGGAACGTGTGTCTTCACTGCAATACCTTTCAAAAATTCTTGATTCGCCAAATTTTGATCACATCACATCGGCCAAAGCAGAGATTAGCAGTGTATGGCCCCCGGGCTTCTCAAGGACCCGACCACTGGCTCACAGGGCCCTGCCTTCTGAGAATCACCCGAGTCCCGAAGACACTGTCACACCTCCGCTCCATCTGCCTGCCACCCAGAGGCCCTGAGCCTCCCAGCGCCCACACACCAGTGCCCACCTGGGGCTCCCTGGATCCAGGGGTGTCCTGTCCTTCCGCCAGCTCACGAGGGGCGGGGGCTCGCCCACGGCCTGGCACGGCAGCAGGGCAGTCTGGTTCACTGAGGCGTTCACAGTGGGCGGTCCTGGCTGGATGGTGGGTGCCGCTGGGGAGGGACAGAGGGCTGGCGCTGGAGGCCTGTGGCTCCCTGGGGCTTGAGGGCAGGTGAGGGACAGGTGGGCACGCTCACTGTGGATCTCCACGCGGAAGGCCACGCTGGTGCTGCCTGCCTTGTTGCGAGCTGTGCAGCTGTAGTGGCCGCTGTCTGCCGCACTCAGGGCCTGAAGCTGCAGGAATCTGCCGCGCTCCGGGAACTGGGTGTGCACATCCGCCTGCAGGGGCACAGGGTACAGAGACCCCCCACACCATCAGTGCAGCCTCCAAGGGAATCCTAAGAGCCAGGGAGGCAGGACGGGGCTTCTGCCCATCTGGGCACCACAGCCTTGCCCCATGGTACACTAAGCTCCCCTGAGAAAACAGCCTTTTTTTGGGATGTAGGCGCCCTGAGGCCAGAGCACAAAGCCCTTGGATTCACCTGCACACTGTCTTGTGTGTGGTGAGCACAGAGCATCAGCCTGGCCTCGAGTCAGCCAGCAACTGTGACACCCAGGCTCGCCTCCGTGTCCTGCCAGCCCCATAGATTCCAGGCAGTGGGTAGGACAGAGCTGCTCAGAGCAGGCTCGGTGCCCAGGTGCCCCCAGCCAGAGCCTGAAGTCCAGCAGGGGCTGAAGGCAGCGCCAGACCTCCAGCCTGTGCCTACCTGCAGCAGGACGCCGTCTCGGTGCCACTCGATCTCGGGTGCTGGCTCTGCCTCCACTGAGCACTCCAGGACCAGCTGCCCCGGGGCCAGGCCGACCACAGAGCGGGGTCCCCGGGGCCCAACCACATTTGGGGGGGCTAGGGGCACAAGGGGACATGAGTGGGGCTGTGGTCTGCAGGCCCCATCCTGCAGTCACCCCTGCCTCTACGTCACATCCCCTACCTTGAACTCTGACCCGGAAGCTCTTCTCCGCTTCGCCTGCCGGGCTCTCGGCCAGGCAGGTGTACAGCCCTGCATCACCCACCTGGGGACGGAACAGCATGAGCAGGGACGGATCTCAACCTGCTGGGCTCCCAGCTGGGTTTGCCTGTGTACTGCTAAGGGCTCTGGATCGGGAGCTTCTGAGTGCAGGACCTGGGGCCATGTCTACACCCGCACACCCCGCTCAGAGGAAGAGCTGGAAAAAGCCTGGCAGCTGCCCACCAGCCCAGGAAGCCGCAGCACTCCCCTCTCCCCACCCGCTCCCAGCCTATCCCAGCACCTGCATTCCCTCCACGCGGAACACGCGGCCCCCCTCCAGCCCATGAAGGGCCTGCCCATCCTTATGCCAGGTGACGGTGGGTGAGGGGACGCCTCGTGCATCACACAGCAGCTCCATGGGGGCACCGGCCGTCAACCACAGCTCTGCAGGCTGGCCGGAGTCCTGGATGTGGGGCGGGTCTGCAGGGTGGGCTTGGTTAGCTGCAGTTCCAGTGCTGGACAGCCTTGCCCACCCCCTGCACCCAGAGGCTAGAGTTGGCAGCACCAGAGCCAGGGGCCCTTCTGCCCAGAACAGTCACTAACACTTTAAAACCAACAAGCAAGGGGTGCATGAATGCGCATGCCTGTCATCTCTGCACTCCAGGAGGCTGAGGCAGGAGACTATAAGTTTGAGCTCATTATGGGCAACTTAGCAAGGCTGTTTCTCAAAATAAATAAAAAAGGGGGCCGGAGATTTAGCTCAGTGGTTCCAGTGCCTGCCTCGCAAGCACAAGGTCCTGGGTTCGATCCCCGGTAACCACATACAGTGCTGGGCATGGTGACTCATGCCCACCAGTGATCAATACCACATATCACAGTGCCGGGTGTGGTGGCTCACGCCTGTCATCCCAGCACTCGGGAGGCAGAGGCAGGAGGATTGCTGAGTTCGAGACTTGCCTGGGCTACATAGTGAGCTCAGAGCCAGCCTGAACTACAAAGCGAGATCCTGTCTCAACAAACAAACAAATAAATAAAAATAAATACAGGTTTGGGACACAGCTCAGTGAGCAGGCCCTGGGCTCCACCCCAGCACTGCAAAAACCAAAAGCAAACCAATAAGACATGGTGTGGGAATGCGATCAGCAGAGATTTTTTCCAGTGCAGCTTGACACTGCAGAATTTTTCAGAGTCCCTTGCTCTTATTTTTGCTCCTGCCCCCAAGACTGTGAGACACAGCCCAGGGAGGGTCCAGGCCCAGTCACTGTCCCCAGGAGCCAGGCCTGCAGCTGCCCTGTCCAGAACCCAGCCCGCCCCAGCCTGCCCCGGGCAGGCTCCCCGGCCTCTGGCACTCTTCCTGCACCCACCCAGGGCCCCACCTCCCCTCCAGGCCTGAGACCCACCCATCACCATCAGCCGGAAGTGCCTCCTGGCCTCCCCCGCCTCGCTGGTGGCCAGGCAGGAGTAAGTCCCAGAGTCATCGGCGCCCACTCCTTCCAGCTGCAGACCCGGCCCCTGCTCCAGGCTCTGGGGCAGCAAGGGCTCCCCGTCCTTCATCCAGGACACGAGGGGAGGGGGGCTGCCCTGGGCATCGCATGGCAGGACCACAGTGGAGCCCCGGGCCACCACCATGTCACTCTGGAAGTCCGCTGGCTCCAGGATGGGGGGCACTGTGGAGGACAGGGGTTGGGAAGGAGCCTGTTCACCTCAGGACCTTGGCACAAGCTTCACTGCCTGCCAGAGGCCTTGCTCCTGGTGAGCTCTTGCTCCCTGTGCCAGATAAGACCTCCCTGGTTTAGATAAGACCTCACTTAGGCCAGGAACACCCCTGGGGTCCCCAAGGCCAGGCGGGTGTCCTCCTCAGGCTCCCACTGCGGCATCCTCTCCTTGCCAGGGGAGCTGGTCACAGGCACACCACCCACCACTGTATCCTGGCACCTGGCAAGGCCCTGGTGCCATGGGTGCCCAACCACTCCTAGCGAGACAAGTGGCCAAGCCGCCGAAGGAACCAAGACTGAATTGTTGAATGTGCTCTGCCCAGGGACCCCAAAGGTTGCCCTTGGCTCCCCCTGATAGGCCAGGGGCCGCGGGCCCTCATTCTCCCCACCGAGGCTCAGGGACCCTCCTGCGCCACCTGCTCCGTACCGAGCACCTGCAAGGTGAAGTTCCTGTTGGCCACGCCGGCCAGACTTGCGGCCACACAGGTGAAGGTCCCCGCATCTGCCAGCTGCACCTGGGAGATCCTGAGCCGCACCCCCAGAGCGGAGGCGGGGAGAGACAGACAGGGAGAGGTGCTGGCTGCACAGAATGCCACGCCCACGCCCTCCCTCTCTGCCTTCTCAATGCGGGACTGAAACACGAGGTGGATTCTGCCCTTTGCGTCCCGTGACCAGGCCCGAGGGGCACTTCCTGTAGCCCCCACTCCCTGAGCCCTTCTTCTGGGGCTCTGGAGGTTGGGCTGACCCATCACAGGGATGGGGACAGCTCACCTGTCCTCCCTCTGTCCTTGTCTGTGCACTGTCCCTCACCTCCTCTTATCCTTCTTTTTTTTTTGAGACAGGGTCTCGCTTTGTTGTTCAGGCTGGCCCTGAGCTCACTATGTAGCCCAGGCAAGCCTTGAACTCAGCAATCCTCCTGCTTCTGCCTCCTGAGTGCTGGGATGACAGGCGTGAGCCACCACGCCCGGCACCGTGGTATGTGGTATTGATGGCTGGTGGGCGTGAGTCTCCACACCCAACATTGTATGTGATTACTGGGATCGAACTCAGGGCCTTGCACATGTGAGGCAGGCGCTGGAACCACTGAGCTAAATCTCCGGGCCCCCTCACCTCCTCTTGAGGCCCCTTTGTCCCCATGTACTCTCCTGGCTGCGCCAGTGATGGCCACAATGCTGAAGCTGTCTCCCGGGCCTTGCTCTCCTGACCATGTGCCCCGCCATGCCCCCTCCCTGGGTCTTGGCCTGACTCTGCAACAGGGATATAGTCCACCCCGCAGCCAGTTCTGGCTTCCGACACGGCCAGGGGGGGCCACACCAGGTGTGTGAGTGCCCGAGCTCCCACGCGGGAGTGCTCTTGCCTGTCCTCTGGTGCCCAAGAACCTCTCAGTGGCCCGAGGAGCCAGAATCAAAATGGAGTCTCTGTGGTCAAAGCCCACCACACTGCAGAGGGAAGCAGAGAGGCCTGGGCGGGGAAGGGCAGTCTTTCCTGCGTATCTTTACACAAGGCTGCCGGCACTGCGAGTTCACCCACGGAACACTCTGTGAGCTTGTCCGTCTGATGAAGACGACTTCAGACTGCACCGCGCGGGACACGACTCCAGAGACGCAGGACCGTGTCAGTCACGGATGCAGCCCTTCCCATTTGGCCTCTGAATGCTTCCCTTGGCCTCAAATTCTTTTTACTTATTTATTTGGCACTGAACATTAAACCCAGGGCCTTCCCACCGAGCTACAACCTCAGCTCTTTTTACTGCTTATTGTGAGATAGAACTTCGCTAAGTTTAAGTTTCCCAGGCTGGGCTCAGACTTGCTGTGTCTCACCTCAGCCTCTTTGCCGTCAGTGTACTTAAGCCTGGTTAAGATGAGAACATTTAGGGCCGGAGGGATAGCTCAGTGGTTCCGGCACCTGCCGCGCAAGGTCCTGAGTTCGATCCCCGGTAACCACATACAATGCTGGGCGTGGAGACTCACACCCACCAGCCATCAATACCACATACCACAGTGCTGGGCGTGGTGGCTCACGCCTGTCATCCCAGCACTCGGGAGGCAGAGACAGGAGGATTGCTGAGTTCGAAGCTTGCCTGAGCTATATAGTGAGCTCAGGGCCAGCCTGAACTACAAAGCGAGACCCTGTCCCAAAAAAAAAAAAGATGAGAACATTTATTTTACATTTTCACACACACACAAATTGCGGGCTGCCTCGTGAGCCCTCTGTACTGAAAAGTCCTCCCAGGCTTTCTAGCTCTTAGGAAAACCTGTCCTTCTGGGTCCTGCATGGCCCACCCCGTCCTCTCTTGCCTGCCCCAGGACCTTTGCACCTGCGGGCCCTCTGGCTGCTTCTTCCAGGCAACCCGCTGCCCTCCCGCTTCCTCCGTCTCATGCATATACCCCTTAGCCAAGCGCCTGCCGCCGCCTGTCTGAAGTACGCAGTGTCTTCCATCGCTGCCCCTCTCTCCCCGCTTTCTCCTTCGAAGCACATCTGCATTTTTGCACCTGTTTCTTTCCCTCCTGCTCCGGGAGCAGCAGGCCCTCCCTATGTGGCCAGATGAAGCCGCCCTGACTTCCTCCGCTTGTCCAGGTGAGCTGGGTACGATCAGGCGTCACCGCCTGGCTTTGTGCTTTGCTCCCCGCTGCAAACCTGTGTGTTTATGCTGTTCCAAGGCCCCGCCAGCCTCTCCCTACCTGAGGGTGCGGCCTGAGCTGTGGAGGTGGGTACGTTGGGACAGTGGCAGCGGCAGCCCGTCCTTGAGCCAGCTCACGTGGATGGGCAGGGAGCCCTGGACTGGGCACGCCATGGTCACCAGTTCCCCGGCCCTGCTCACCAGAGCCCCTGTGCCACCTGCGTCCTGCTCGATGGTGGGAGGGACTAGGGGTGGGCAGAGAGCAGGAGAGGTGACCAGGGGACAGGGCCCCTCCCAGGGGATGGCAGGAGGGGGCACCAGCTCTGGGCTCTGCCACCACCGCCATTACAGTCAGGGGTCCCCGGGCCCTGTGAACCCTGAAGGACAAAGCCTGCTTTGTGTGGGCACGGCCCCCCGCTTGCTCCCCTCCCCTGCACCCCGACTCCTTGCAGCCCCCCGGGTGAGGGGTGGCGCCCAGCGTGTGAGGTTGTGGAGTCCCAGGCACAGCCGCGTGGGCACCACTGGGATCTGAACCCAGGTCTCCCTCAGTGCCTCCCACAGGGCCGAGCCGCTGCCCCAGACCCCGTGGCCCCGGCTGCGCCTCACCCAGCACGCTGACTGCGTACAGCCTGGCATCCTCGCCGGCAGCGTTGTGGGCCACGCAGGTGTAGGCGCCAGAGTCCGAGGCCCGAAGGCCCTTGAGCACCAGGGAGCTGCCGTCCAGGTAGAACCTGCGCGGGAGGCGTTGCCGAGGCCCGGGCCGGGGCGGGCGGGCCAGGTCCCCACGGGCGCGGGCTCTTACCGGAGGGGAGCACCCGCGGCCCCGTGCAGTGGAGCTCCGTCCTTCAGCCAGGCCACGCGGGGCGGCGGCCGGCCCTGCACCTCGCAGTCCAGCCGCACCTCCTGGCCCTGCCGCACGCTGTGCTCCCGTGGGGTGTCCGAGCTCCGGATCCGGGGAGCCTCTGTGGCAGGGGTGCGGTGAGGCCGTGCAGCCGTGGGAACGGCCTCTGCGCGGGACCGGGCGCAGACCTACCCAGCGCAGCCACCGCGAAGTCCTTGCGGGCCTCGCCCTGCGCATTCTCAGCCACACACGTGTAGGTGCCGGCCTGGGCGGGCTGCAGGCGGCTCAGCTGCAGGCGGCCGCCCCGGGAGACCACACCGTTCACCACGCTGCTTTCTGTGGGACAAGGAGGGGCCTCTGCATTCTTCCTGTAGCCGGGGACACCGAGGCCCAGGGGCTGCGGCTCCTTGTACACCATCTTCCTCAGCCCCGTCTCCAATGGCTCTGCTCGGTACAACTGTCCCCGATTTCCTTCCACTGGGGACATTTCTTCCCCTGAGGTTCAGGCTCTCAAGGGTCCGGGACCTGGGCTCAGGCCCCGCCCTCTGTCCCTCCCCCACCTCTCATCACCCTCCCTGCACTCTGAGCTCTCAAGGACCAGCCCCTCGGCATCTGGTCAGCCCAGCACACCGTCCCTTCCTTCTTTCCTTCCGGCCACAGCTCTGCCCCGAAGCCATTGCTCCCTGCAGAGCTGGCTGTGCCCCTTTCTGGACAAAGTGTGCTAAGTGCCAGTCAGCCCCGTGCCTCACCCCTGGGAGCCACAGGCTGGTGGGACACAGACCCTGTGCTCAAGGGGCATGGAACACAGGGCAGAGGACTGTGGCCAAGCACGGGTGCTGCAAGTGCTGATGGGAAGGCCAGGGAGGTGAGCTGGGCCGGGGACTCCAGGCAGAGCCTGCGGCAAGAGGAAACCAAGAGGGGAGAGGCCGGACAGAGGCCTCAGGGCACTGTCCACGCAGCCCAGGTGGAAGAGCCCAGCCTCCCGGCTGCCAGGCAGGCAAACTCAGCCATGGAAAGAAGGAAGGGAAACCGTCAAATTCTGAGACGGGGTGAGCACCAGGCCATACTCCCACATGGGGCCCTGGAAACACCGTGCCGGGCAAAGTGAGCCACACACCGTGTGCCCCACGTGCAGTACACCCAGAATTTGCAGATCCGCTAACAGAGGCAGACTGGTGGCTGCTGGGGTGGGGGCCAGGCAGTGGGGGCAAGAGCTAAAATGGGTGCAGGGTTTCTTTTGGGGCAATGAAAACATCTAAAAGTGATTACAGTGATGGTTGCTCCACTCTGATAAAGTCACTGAATTATGTGCTTTAAATGAGTGCATTGCATGTGTGAATTATGTCTCAGTAAACCTAGGGTATTGATCTGCAAGGGTCTGGAGCTCGGATCAGAACAGGAACAAGAGGGCTCTCAGCACATGGGCCTTGTGGCCACTCCCTGAGGACTGTCCATGGCCTCCTCAGAGTGGCACCTTGAGACCCTTGTACCCAGGGGTGGGGAGATGGCACTGGAACCGCTAGAGGATCCCGGAGACCTGCACAGGGCACAGTGGTGCACTGAGTAGGGTGGCCAGGAGTTCAGGGCTGCAGGCGGGCACCAGACATGCCCAGCTGGCAGAACCCAGCCCCAGATTGGCACATGGAACACGAGGAAGTGTGAGGGGCTGGGGAGAGGTGCGCTGGAGGTGCAAGCGATGGACAGCAGGGGCAGAGCTGAGTGGAGGGAGAAGTAGTGGCCGGGGTCAATGCCAAGCCCAGAATAGCCGGCTGGGGTCTATGTCAGCCTGCATACCTCCTGCACAAACCAGAACCTGCGTCTGTCTGTCTTTATTGATTTATTTATCAATAGATTGATGATGCTACTCGGGGTTGAACCCAAATCTTCACAGTGAAGTACATCCCTAGCTATGTTATGAGACAGGGTCTTGCTAACCTACTTGCCCAGGCTGGGTTTGAACTTGAAATGCTCCCTGCTTTGGCCTCCCAGAGAGCTGGGATTACAGGCTTGTAGCATCATACCAGTCCAGAACTGGTCTCCTGTCTTCTGGGAGCAGGGAAAGAGGAAGAAGGAAGGGAGAGACTCCTGAAGTCTGGATTCTGGGAGCCAATCAAAGTCAAAAGACCAATGGCATGGGGCCTCTGAAAGGGGTAGGGCCTGCACTGGAATCGGCCTTTCGATTTTGATGGGAACATCAGCAACCATCCAACTTCCTCTGTCTTCCTTATCACTGTCTCAAATAAAAGAGTATTTTTCACTCAAGAGTCATGAAAGGCACGTTGTACTCACCCACAGGCATTCTGTCCTTCAGCCAAGTCACAGTGGGTGCAGGGACCCCGGACACATCGCAGGTCAGGACCAAGGGTCTCCCGGCCACCTGGCTCACTGTCTCTGTCTTGGGATTCTCAAATGTTGGGGGCACTGCAGGAAAAAGCCACATCCCTGGAATCCTGAGACTTCCCCTTCCCTTTGTCTCAGGCAAATCAGCAAGTCCTCCCTAGAGCCAGGAGTTCATATTCAGTGTTCTGGCACTGATGGTAAAGATTGCTTTATTCACAAATGTTAACTATAAGTAGCAGCAGATTATTTCAGAGCATCTACAAAGCCCAAAGATCCTGAATTTATAGCTCATGCACCAGCAATCCTTAACTTGTGCCAGGGTAGACATCACTAATCAATCCCAGCATTCTACTCAGCCAAGATGAAGGCATGCACCCAAGCAGACATTACAAGTGGAACAATGTCTGCTGGGCACAAGATGAATCATCTTTGCCCTATAGGACTGAAGATTCCCAACTTCCCTGGCTCATAGAGGGAGCTGTGCACTTGCAGCAGCAACTGTGGTTTAGGCTATTTCCAAGAATACATTCAATATACCTCAGGATGGGATATACTTGCTGTTATCTGTTTGGAAGGCTGCTGGCAAATGGGGTGCCTCCTCAGCCCCTTTTCCTATTATGCACAGCAAAATTTGCCGAGCACCTGATCGTGCAAGAAAAATTATACTTCTCAGCTTCCCTTGCAGCATAATAGTCAGCTGCCTGACCTCTTGTTCACAGAATATAAGCAGAAGGGACAGGTACGCTTCTACATAACACAAATGTTGGCCTTCTGCTTCTGCTCCTTTCTGCTTCTTGTGGTTAGAGACAGAATGCAATGTGCTCCACTTCAACCACCTGAACAGAGACAATACTCTTAGACGTGGAGGAGCAACAAGATGGAAGGAACCTGGGTGGGTTCTCCCAAACTATTACATGGAGCTGGGGCACCCCACCAACCTAGACAGAAATTTCTCTCTCAATTAATCCACCGTACTTTAGGGACTCTTTAAGGACTCTTTGTTACATAGCTAGATCTATACACTAGCTGACACATCTGAAACCCTGGCCAACTCCCCAGACTGATTAGCTCGCCTCCTCTTCACCCAGCCTGAGACAGGTATCCAGTTGAATGCCACATATCTATGCTCCATCCTTGGGATGAAGACATGGTGGGAACCCTCAGGGCTCAAGATAGGTAGTATAGCCCCAGGATTCCGATTGCCTGGTGTCTCACGCTGTATCCCAGTACCCAGTGCCCGGCCTTGTGCCCAGAACTCCACAGCAGATCTGGTGCCTACAGAGTGCCCAGTCAGCAGGTCCTGTTCCTACCAGTGATCCCTGACCAGTGATGAATCCAGGGTCCAAAGGACAAAGTTACAAAGCAGGTCTTGGGCAGAGCCCTATTGGATTCTGCTTTTATTTTCCAGATCTTTGCCCATAACTGGTGGCACCATTGCCTCTTTCCAACCCAGAAGCTACTGGGATGGGGGCTCCTAGCCTCACTGGCCAGTCTGGGCCCAGCTTACCCTGGACAGTGAGGATGAAGGTCCGTGTCGCCTCCCCAGCAGCACTGCTGGCTTTACAGGTGTATGAACCTCTGTCTGACACCTGGGACAGAAAGGGGACATTGTGATGGGGTGCATGGAACTGGTGTGAGGGCTCCCCTAAAACATCTAGGTCCCACAGCCTTCATGGCAGGGACTCCCCGAGTCAATTGGTTCTGCCCAGGGAGCTAAAGGGAGACAGGGCCTTCTGGCCTTTCTCAAGAGCCCCATAAGAAAGAAGGGTTCCAGCAAGTAAGTGCACAGGGTCCCCCAATGGCACCCCTAGCCCAGGGCCAGGCTCCTGTCTGGGTGGAGCTGGGCCAGGAGACAAGGCCCAGGGCGATTTCTGGATGAAGTAAGTACCATGCAACCAACTCTTGAGAGGGCACGATCCACACCAGAGAGGGAAGGAGGATGGGACAGACACCCAAGAGCCACAGATCCAGAGGGAGTGTCTAGATCTGGGAAACTGGAGCAGGCAGCAAGGAGGGAACCGGCTCCGTGCAGGTCAGCACAGGCAGAGGCTGGACTCCCGCTCTCGGGAGCCTCCACTCAGAGGCCGCACACCTGCCACCGCCACCCTTCAGCCGATGGCCACCCACCTGGGACGCCAGGACCTCCAGCCTCTGAGCACCCTGCAGAGCCTGGACCCTTGGTGCCAGGGCCAGGGGCTGCTGGTCCTTGTACCAGGTCACGACTGGCTCTGGGAGGGAGTCTGTCTCACAGCTCAGGACAGCCTTGTCCCCGGCCCGGACCACGATTGCCTCCTGGGGGCCTTCATGAGCCTGCCTAAAGGTGGGGGGCACTGGGGACACAAGGCACCCAGTGACTCGCTGCAGCCTCCTGAGCCCTCCCATGCCCTCCCATGGGTGACACCCACGGGGCCCACACAGTCCTGCAGTGAACCGGCCCTGAGACAGAGAACCAGGCCAACCTTGTACCCTCTCTGGGCCTCAGCGTCCTAGATGGGGAGCTCATGGGCTTCTTCCTGCAAGGGGCCACTCCAGCTGGGTCTCCATGGGTCCAGCTGCCCTCTCACCCTGGATAAGGGGCAGGGGTCCCTGTCCCCTACTCTAAGACCATAGGACCTGGTGCGGTGTCCAGCACACGGCAGGTGAGCACACATGTGAAAGAACAGCTCGGGGCTGCAGAGCCTTCCGTGAGCCCTGGCTGGGGATGCTGGGATTCTAAAGACCATGCTGAGAATCTGACCACGTGAGCTTGGAAGGAGGGGTCTCTCCCTGGGCCTGGCTTTTGGGGTTCATCTCGCTGCTCCCCCTTCTCAATGTGACCATCACCAAAGCTTCCCAGGAGCCACACATGGGCCAGTGACTGCACAAACTGCCGTCAGATGGCAGGCAGGAAAGCCAGGCGCCAAGACGGACGGGGACTAGACCAGGGCCGCAGAGCTCAGCTCGTAGCCAGAGCTTGTCCGACACCCAAGACTGTCGCCTTCAGCCTGTGGCAGATGGCGCTACCAGGGCCTATCCCTTTGGAGGGCAGAGGGCGAGGGGTGTCCCACCTCGCCCAGGGCATTTTCCCTTTCCCTCCGCTCTGCTGCCCCAGAGACTGCGGGCACTGCGGGGGGCAGGACGTACCCAGCACGCGGAGCTGCACCGCTCTCTGGTCGCGGCCGGCTGCATTGAGGGCCTCGCACAGATAGGTCCCGGAGTCCGAGGGCTGCACCCGGGGCAGCTGCAGTGTGTGGGTGCCTGCGGGGAGCCAGCCCCTCACACCAGCCCCAGAGCCCTCGGGACCCTCCCAGATGCACAGCCTGTCCCAGATCTGGGGAGCAGTGGTGGCTCCCACAAGCCTCAGTTTACACACCAGGCAGGAGGAAAACCTCTCTCCCCAGGGCAAGGGCCTCGTTGTCCTTGTACCACGTGACCTCAGGGGTCGGGTGAGCAAGGGCTTCGCAGGGCAGGGAGACGCTGCTGTCGAGAATGGCGGTGACCTGCTCCAGACTCTGGCCTGTGATTTGTGGTGGCACTGCCCCCAGCCACAGCAATGAGAAGACATGAAGGTGGATGCCGTCAGGGATGGACTGCCAGGGGCAAGACCCCGTCAAACAGCCCAGAGAGAATCGCCTACCCATGAGTACACAGGGGCTGGGACCAGAGAGGGGCAGCCACTCTTCCAAGGCTGCACAGCAGTCAGTGACGGAGCCAAAGGGGCAATCCAGGCTTGAGTCCATGACTCTGAGTGCTCAGCACAGTCCCCTCCCACCCCTGCGACCGCAGATGCCCCCCTGTGCTCTGAGGCTGCCGAGACGGGGACGGACACAGGCCAGGGGGCCTGGGGCCTGGGAAGTGCCATCCCCGGCCCGCTCCAGTGGTGCTTACAACATGGGGTTTGGCCCACTAGCGATCAGGGCCCCAAATGCTCTCTGTCCTGGCCTGCTGCTCGGGTTAGGCTGGGACCCTGAACCCCGAGTCCCAGAGCCCCCGGGGCGGGGAGCAGAACTGCAGGGTGCCCCTCGGCCCTCTCACCTTGGACCCTGAGGGTGAACAGCTTCTCCGCAGAGCCTGCCGGGTTCTCGGCCACACACATGTAGCTGGCAGCGTCGGCAGCTTCTGCCGTGGACACCTGGGGGCGCCAGCCCACAACTGTCCCTCTGCCCCACAGCGGACACGGGATCCCAGGGGCGGACTCACACTGGGGCTTGGGTGACGTTTGACAGTGTCGTGGGGCTGGGGTCGGGGAGACTGCTGGGGACCATGCTGGCTCTGGGGTCCCACGCAGCCCCACATGTGGACACGGGTGGCTGAGGCAGTGGTCGCTGGTGCCTTACTGCGGTCAGGCACTGCTGAGGCCGCCAACCTCCCACGGTGGCTCTGGCCCAGCACCGCAGCGCTCGGCTCTCCCCAGGGTTCACAGGGCCTGTGCAGCTGGCTTTTAGGGTGGGTGAAGCCACCGCCGCAGGCAGAGTCTCCAGGTGCCCCTCAGAGCCCTGCAGCCCCAGCAGTGCTGTCCTCACCTGCAAGACTCGCCCGTCCTCCAGCACCTGCAGCCGCGGGCTCGGGGACAAAGGCAGCCCATTCTGCAGCCAGGACACGGTGGGCGCCGGGCTGCCCAGGGCCGGGCACTGCAGGCTGACAGTGCTGCTGGCATTGACGATCACCTCCTCCACTAACTCCTCGGTGTCGCCCAGGATCACCGGTGGGGCTGCGGTGGGGCCAGGGGGTGAGGCGTGGCACTGGGTGCGAGGCGCTGGGGGCTCTGCGCCCTGCTCACCGACCCCCCAGTACAGCTGCAACTAAGGGGCCCACAGCACAGAGAGGGCCGCGGCTTCGTGTAGCCACCGGCCCTGAAGCGATGCTGGAGTGTGAGCCTGCGCTGCCTGCCGCAGAGCCCAAGCACACAGCCCGCGGGGACCCCCTTCAGAGGGGCCGCCGCACCCAGGGCACTCACTCAGCACCAGCAGCTCGTAGTGCAGCCAGTCTTCGCCCACCTCGTTGGAGGCTTTGCACGAGTACCTCCCAGCATCCTCTGCCCGCACCAGGGGCAGCTGCAGGACCCTGCCGCCTGCAGGAAGGGCACAGGCCTGTGCTCAGGGCGGCACACCCGTCCCCACCACAGAGCAAGGAAAGGGACGTGTTGCCCTCCCTGCCTCGTCTGTGAAACAGGGCATCGGCCTACCCTGCCCATCTGTGGGTAACGAGAGAGCCAAGCCTACCTAGCTGCCAGCTCACAGTGTGCCAGGCCCCCTGCACAGTGGCTCTGTGGATGCGTGCTGCTGTTATCCCATCTTATAGACGGGGAAACTGAGGCTTTCCCTGGGACCAGCAGGACAGTGGTAGGTATGGACTCTGACGTCCAAGAAGGCTCCTAAGCCTGCAGCCATTGGAGGCTTGTCACTTGGAACCTGCTGTGACCCAGAGCCACGCAGGGACCGGTGCTGGCCTCTGGGTGATGCTGGGTTAAGGTCGCTACGTGCTCAGGGCCCGGACGTGGACGGCTTGACCAGGGCAGAACCCGGGGTCCGGACAGTGGCCGGGAACGAGAGGCTGGGGGCCTGCTGGAGCTTGCGCTTCATCCCTGCTCAGGCCAGACCTCAGGTTAGCTGGTAACCACAGACGTGGTGTGCTTAGGGTCAGGGGTCCGTGGCCGGGGTCAGAGGCTGGTGGGGGCTGGGAGGTCAGTGTCGATGGCCCGGTGGGGGGTGGGCGGGCTGTCAGGCTGTGACTGTTGGCTGGGATTGACCCAGGGTCAGGGTCTGTGCTGAGGATCTGCACAGGGCTGAGCGCCCTGGGAGCAGGTCAGAGCTCACCAACGGGCAGGGGTTGTCTCGGAATATCTGACCTAAACCAACAGCTCTACAACCTCTCTCTTTTGCAGGTGCCAAAGCACCACGCTTGGTCTGACTATTCCTTGGGAGTCCAAGGTCCCCTTTCTGTAGCGCAGGGTCCAGACCTGGCAGGACATGGCGTACACGCTAAGCCAGATCCACACAGACCTGCTTCAAACCACCAGTACCAGCAGGAACCCGGCCCACAGGGAGCCAGGAGGCCGTGGAGAGGCCAGGAATTTCTAAGGCTTCCTTCAGAGTCTTGGAATTCAAACTCACACAGCAGGGAACACTCTAGTGCGCGCTCACCTTGCAGCATGGAGACCCCATCGGCCTCCGAGAGGGGCTGGTCCTCCCTGTACCAGGTGAGCTCCGGCGGGGGCACGGCGTTGGTGTCGCAGTACAGGTAGGCCGGGTTGTTCTCCACCACCTCTCGGTATTCTGTCACCTCACCCCGGGCCTCCTCCAAGGCAGCACTGGGGTCACCCACTTTCTGGAACATGGGGGGCACTGGGGGGGGGCAGTGCCGTGAGACGTCGCAGCCAGGGGCGCCCTCCGCCCTCTGAGAGCCTGGCCACCACTGGAGACACACGGCTCCACACGGGAGCTGTTCCTTCCCGTCGAGGAACTGTCCAACCCTCACGCTGAGCGCTTACTGAGCAGCCGCTGCACACACACCGGGGCCGGGGGCAGCTTCCTCCCGGAGCCCTCCTCCAGTGGCCCCAGAGCCTCCTTCGAAATCGGAGGAGCTTTTCAGGGTCTGACTGCTTATCAGAGTACAGAGGCCAACACAAAATCACCAACTTGTACAGCCAGAAAGAACCCCAAGTCTGCCGGCTTTGATCACCTACGACAGGCCGGAGAGGACAGTGACACCCTTAGGTCCCTTGGACCGTGAATGACAGAGCCGGGAAGATTCCAGCCCAGCAACGGAAAGGGAGCTCTTCCCGCTGGGCCACGTCTGAGCCACGCAGCAAATGGCATCGACTTCCTGAAGCAAGACTTGAAGAAAAACATGTCTTTCTCTGCCTGCCTTGGGGGGGTCCCCACCCCCCACCTCCCCCATCTGCCCTGTAACTGGAACTCTTGTTCTGGCACAGATAATATTAACAACTGTATCCTATACACAAAGTTTATGAAACTGTGACCTTGTATGATCCATCAGACATTGTCTTCTTTTGAGGCAATGCAGCAAGACCGTCTGCCCTTATCCTGTTCCAGCAGACTCACTTGCTACGTCACTAGAAAAACCTACCCCTTCAACAAAAAGTAAATGTCATAAAATGTAAATATAAAAGCTGAAACTTCTCCTTGTTCAACACTGAGCCACTTTGGACACAGAGTCCGCTGAGCTGACCTATGTATCTTAAATAAGTCCTCCCGACTCCCGCTTGGCTTCTCCTGTCTCTTGGGATTCTGCAACACTTCTGGCGACCACAGAGAGACTGGTGAGCACACAGATGCTGTCTGCTTTGCTTGAAGCCCTGAGAGGGGCTCGAGCTGTGGGAACCAGCCCTCTCACAGCCCAGAAGCCCTTCCCTGTGCCAGTGTCCTAGGATTCCATCTTGTTGTTGTTTGTTTTTTGTTGTTCATTTGTTTGTTTGTTTGTTTGTTTGTTTGAGACAGGGTCTCGTTTTGTAGCACAGATGGGTCCTGAACTCACTGTGTAGCCCAGGCTGGCCTCAGGAATGCACAGCAATCCTCCTGCGGAGTGCTGGGATTGTGGCCATAGGCCACCACATCCGGCTCTCCGGGATTCAAGATGATTCTGAAACACAATGTGCTGCAGGACCGCCCTAAAGAGAAGCCCCAGGAGAGCCTGTCCGGTGCAGGTGGAAGGGGAAGCTGGTCACTTCCCAGGGAGTACTGAGTAATCTGACCCAGATTGAACCGGATTGCACTGGTACCTCAAGCAGGAGTGGCTCACAGAGAGAATCTCAGTTTGCAGGGGTGCAAGGGATGTGGGGGTGGCCACCTCAGGAGAGGCTCACGGAGGGTCTGGACTGACTCAGAGGAAACCTACGACCCCAAGTGGAATGCAGGGGTGACCCAGGGCAGGAGGTACTGTCCAAGAACTCAAAGGCAGGCTCGAGACAAGAACGACCTGCAAAGAGGGTGTGACGGGCAGTCAGGCCCCGACGTCCTGAGCGGCTGGACTCGGGGCGCTGGGCGCGTGGAGGCAATCGCAGCAAGAGAGGCTCACAGACCTGACACCAAGTGGAAGACTGTGGGTGAGGGAGGGTTACAGGTGTGTGGAAAGAATGGAGCGCAGTGTGTGGTCAGCTCAGCTGAGCTGGGGACTGGGGGCGGAAGGAGAGCTAATCGGTCTAGAAACAAGGGTCACTGAGAGAGTGATTTATACTATAAAGGGCAAAGGCACGTAGAAAGTTGCTTAGTTTTAGCACGCCAAGACATGTGGATGGGACACCACAGACAAGCTGATTTTAAAAAAACCACGCTGTGAAATGGGCTGATGACAGCAACCAGCCTGGATGGGACCCAGGCCGAAAGAACCCGGAGCGTCTGGCGGGCCCAGGGCTTGGGCTGAGACAAGGGCACCAGGTGCAAAGACTTAGACCCGGCTGTGCCCGGAAAGGTTCAAAAGGCGAAACAAAGATCATCCTTTCATTTCAAAGCGCTAGAAAGTGTGGAACGAGGGAATGTGAGCGATGCTCCTGGCTTTGGGAGCCCCGAGCCCAACGCTTGCTGAGCGTCACCAGCGGGGCCCAGTCTGCAGGTGTCTAGAACCAGCCTGGGGCTGAACGGTCCAAGTTAAGAAGCTGCTGCTGCATCCTGCCAAACACAAAGAGTTTTCACAGCAGGAATCAAATTACAAAGTTTAGTTAATTGATAAATGTACTTTTGGTTTCCAGTTTGCGTTGATGGTTTTTTTGTTTTTTGTGTTTTTTTTGAGACAGGGTCTCGCTTTGTAGTTCAGACTGGCTCTGAGCTCACTATGTAGCCCAGGTAAGCCTCGAACTCAGCAATCCTCCTGTCTCTGCCTCCCGAGTGCTGGGATTACAGGCATGAGCCACCATACCTGTAAAGCATCAAAGTTGATGTTTTTGTCTAAGTGGTGTGCTTAAAGTATTTCTTGTACAAAACCAATTTTTAAATCATAATGATAGAGTTAACTTGACCTCCTCTCTGCTGCCTATTAATAAAAGCCTGAAATCAAGGTTAATTCAAAGTCTGTTGGCAACCTGCCAAATATAAAATGTAAGCATCTGAGAATTTAAAAACAGAAACAAAAAACTTTAAAATCAAAACAGCTGCAGCCAAGTTTGTTATAAAAGAGAGGCAGTAAATGAGATGGAGCAAAATATTTAAAAGGCTATAAGTACAAAAATTACACTTTTGATATATAAAGATTTTACATTATAAAAGTTTTGTCCTGTTAAGGAAAAAGAGAGATGACAAGACTAAAAAGCTTACAAATGTTGAAATAAAGAAGACAGAAGTAATTTATCAAAGATACATATGATTGCTTGTTGGTTTGGTGAAAACTCAGGCTGTTCCTTCCAAAAGCCACTGTTGCTCAAAAGACTCAAAAATATGTACCACTGCTACTTTGCTCGAAGTTGAGCCAGGAGCCCCTTCATGACTATGTAAAAATCATGGACGAACTATTTTTGAGCTGGAGAAATCTTACAGATTGTCCCCTCAGAGACCCCAGTGTTGCTGGAAGGAACCCAAAGACAAGATATGTGGTAATGACATTCATGAGGCTCTGTTTTAGAGACCTGACCTCTATGCATGGAAACCTCAGCCCAGAAGACAAAAAAAAAAAAAGACAAAGACAAAAAAGCTAACATCTATATGGATTCCAGATATCCCTCTATAACATTATACAACTATAGAACCATATATAAAGAAAGGGGCTTCTAACGGCTGGAGGAAAATAAAACAAAATATTTTTAAAACGATTTTACCACTCCTAGATGCTCTATGGGCCCCCAAGAAGGTATCTGTCATGGACTGCGGGGAGTACCAAAACACTAGAACATTAAAAGAAAAAATAGATGCCCTGGCTATCCCAGAAAGGGGGGCCCTGGCATGCCATTCATTCCAGAAAGCCCTCTTCTAGAAGCCCTGAAATATTCATCAAGAGAAAGAACCTGGTTTACCCAGGGAGCTGGAAAATATACAAAAGGAGGTTGATAAAAGTTCTCTAATGGAAAGTTGGCTCTCCCTGAGCTGCTGGCCCCTAGGTTTGTAAGATAAGCCCATCGAGGGCCATGTATGGAAAAACACCCCGGAGACGACCTTGAGGACGACTTCTACAGCCACAACTGGCAGACCTCATCGCGACAGTCTGCAAACAACCCCTGAGCTGTGCACAGAACAACCCAAGACGAAGCTCACTCAGCCCTGAGGATCCAGGAAACCAGAGCTGCCCCACACAGACGCCTCCTTAGGGGTTCACTACACTGCCCCAAGCCGCTGACTGTCAACAGCGGTGTGGGTGCTGGCTGCATCTTCCAGATGAGAGCCTTCCCCACCTGAACAGCGAGGAAAGGACACGAGAGGTGGCCGAGGTACCGTGAAAGACACCAAGATTCGGAGCCCTTCACCTTGTCAAGACCTCACGCAGATGCTCAAATAAAAGCTTCCCACAGCTTCTGGGTCACAGAGCTCTGGACAAGTAATTAATAAGCAATAAATAAGTAAACATATGAACCAGACACTTAAACAATTATTTTCAAATGATATTGTCCCAAAAAACCCAATTGAGATGAGACTAAGTCCTGACCATGGTCCTCCTCTTATTCCGGTGCGTCACCACCAAACACGCCGCGTGTTATTGTTACAAAACTCACTCAGCTGCCCCCCACATAGTCACATGAAAGACAGTCTTTGTAAACTAGTAAAACTGTCCCTGAAAAAAATAAATACAGGCTTTAAAAATAACCTTGCCGGATATCTACAGCTGGATATAAGAAAAATACATATAACCTTCACAGACCCAGTCCACCCATTCAAACCTGGGGACCATGTTTAGGTCCAAAAACAAACAAAAAAATAAAATAAAGTCCAGCCAGCCTGGGACCCACACAGAATGGACCTCACTCTGTAATCTTGTTTATTTTTGTTGTTAAAACAGCAGGAACCGTGTCTTAGATCTACCACAGCCACTAAAGCCAACCGCTCAAGACAAACACAGCAGCCAGCAGGACTCAGACCACCGGAGCGCCCGAACCGGCCCCTCGATCAGGCCCCCAGCGGAGCCTCCTCTCCCCGCAGCTCCTGACAGAGGGTTTGCCAGAGGGCTCTCGCCCGGCTCAGCTGGGGCACCCCAGGCCCAGTCCTGCCACCGCCCGGCCCTCCCCTTGAGCCCCACCCCTGCCCGCCCCCCGGGGTGGAGACGCGTGGGAAGGGACTGCCTGGCTCCTGGCGGCCGCGCTGGCGACACGCACCCTGAATGAGCACGTTGAAGTCCTGGTCGTCTTCGCCGGCCACGTTGGTGGCCACGCACAGGTACCGCCCGGAGTCGGACACCTGTGTGGGCTGGATCTGGAGCAGGCGGCCCTCGCCCAGGATGCGCAGGCGCGGGCCGGGGGTCACGGGCTGGGGCGGGAGAGGGCCAGAACGAGGGACCGTCAGAAACAGCGGGAAGTGCCAGGATGAGCGCACTCACATTTTAATACACTGTTCTAAACCCAGTCTGAAGTCACAGGAACATCTTGGCTTTGTAAAACCAGACCGGTATTAGCTTAAGGGCAAAAATAGTGACATTCAATGTGTGTGAGACGTGTCCCCTGTAGAAATTTGGATTAAAAACCAAGGCTGAGCTGGGTACAGTGGCTCAAGCTTGTAATCCCAGCAGTCTGGGAAGCTGAGGCAGAGGTTTGTACCTTCAAGCCCAACCCGGGCAACTCAGCCACTTACCGAGAACTCGTTTCAAAATAAAATAAATTTAAAAAAAAAAGGGCTCGGGATGTAGTTCAGTATAAATGCCCTGGGGCTCAGTCCCCAGTACTGCAAAAATAAATTTTTAAAAATTAAATTAAAATAAATAGATAAAAAATAAAGGCAAGGGGGCTGAGGATTTAGCTCAAGTGGTACTGCACCATCCTTGGATGCATAAGGGCCTGAGTTCGATCCCCAGTACCACACACACAAAATAGGTGATACTGGGGAGAAATATATATAGATATATGTATAGATAGATATAGATATAAAATATTATATATAATGTATATATCTAAAATAAAAGGCAGGATGGAGCCCAGCCAGCTATGGGCAGATGCTCTCTGGTCCGCCTTTCTGGAATGTTCCACAGAGGCCTGAGGGGACCGCCCGCCGGGTCCCGTGCTCACCTGCCCATCCCTGTACCAGCTGATGGCCGGCGGGGGCGAGCCCCAGCACTCGCACTCCAAGGTCAGGGTGCTGTTGACCTTGGTCTTCACCTCCTTCACGCCCAGCTCACCCACAGAGTCATCTTTGGAGATGGAAGGCGGGACTGGAAAAATCACAGGGGGCTGAGGAGCCGCGGGACCCCGGGAACAGCCCCAGAGGGGGTGCTGGCCCTGAGGGTGGAGGGGGTCAGGCTGCCCACTGAGGGGACAAGGCATTTGTCTGTGATGGCTACAGACACGGGGGTGGGTCTGAGGCAGAGGCGTCCTCGGGAGACCATTCTTGGGGTCCAGGTCTCCAGATGAGGACCCTGCAGAAGGAAGCCAGGCCCGGAGTCCTCACACCGCCCCTGGGCTGCCATGGGGAAGAACAGAGCTGTCCATGGTTGCCCAGCGGCATCCGAGGGCAGCGGAAGGTACCTGGGAAACCCTGCACGGCTGTGCCCAGCCCTGACTCACTGAGCACTTCCACATGGTAGTTCCTCATGGCCTCCCCCAGCTCGTTGGTGACCAGGCAGGTGTACTGGCCGGCATCTTCCCTCTGGGCATTCAGGATCTGCAGCCCGCGGGTGCCTGCTCGGGGTGGGCACCGCAGCCACTGTGAGATTGGGCTCACCCAGCCCGACAGGGGGCACCTGTGCCCTCTGAGCCGCCCAGAGGCTGTCACCTGGGAGCAGCTGGATGTTCTTGGATGCCTCAAAAGGGACCCCGTCCTTTATCCAGGTGATGTTGGGGGCAGGGAAGGCCAGCGCCTCGCAGATCAGAGAGATGGGGTTGTTGACGGTCACGGTCACCTCCTCGCCGGCACCGTCCCTGGTCGCTCCCAGGATGGTGGGCAGCACTGCGGGTGTGGGGCACTCTCGCACAGGTCCACAGACCCAGGGTCAGGACAGCCTCGAGCCCTGCTGCTTCGCCTCAGGCTGCAGCGGACCCCTTACACAGATGGGAAACTGAGGCTCAGAGGAGTCTGTGCTCAGTGCAGCTGGCCTGGCTGCCCAGAGGCCAGGCTTCCTACTGCTGGTCAGTCTGCTTCTGTTCCGTTTGTATTTCTGGTTTGTACCCACTCCCTGAACTCGAGGCGGGGGGGGGGTGCAGGGGACCATTTCCTGCTGGGTGGCGTGGCCTTGCTCATCCTGATCCCAAAGACTTTTAGAAGTGGGCCCCTCTCCCTTGGTCCGTCCTGTTTCTCCTGCCGAATGAGACCCCATGTGGCACATGGTCCTTGGGGACGATGCCCTGGGTGTGAGCCACGCCCCAGGCCTCAGAGCTCTGTCAGTGACACAGGGACAGACTCATCTGCCGCCTGCCAGGCTCTTCGTGCAGAGTAACCAGGTGCCCCCTGCAGCCACTGTCGTTATTGAATTGAGAGGAGGAAGCGTGGGAAAGGGGTGGCCAGGGGACCCCCGAGCTCACCCAGCACGCTGAGCTGGAAGTGTTTGGTCTTCGCCCCCGCGGTGTTGGCAGCGATGCAGGCGTAGTGGCCGGCGTGGGACAGGTTGGCCTGCAGGACCCAGAGGCGGGCCCCGTCTGAGGAGATGCGGTGGGCGTCTCCGCCGGCCAGGGGCCAGCCGTCTTTGAACCAGGTGATGTTGGGCTGCGGGTGGCCTGAGGCAGAGACCAGAGGTCAGGGGCTGCCCACAGCCAGGACGGGGGCGTGGAGACGCCGGCTCAGTGCAGAGACCGGGAAACACAGCAGAAGCAGAAGCGACGGCAGGTCAGCCCGGCCCCTCCCCTAGGCCTCGCCCGCCTTTTCCTCGCTGGGGGCAGGAGGTGGCTTGGAACAGACACCCGCACAGCCACGAGCCACGCCTTTCGTCTTCTCATCCACACTCACCTGCTTTCCTGTCCCCCCGCCCATCCCCCCATCTTCCTGCTCTCCTCCCTGGCTCCCATCTGTCCAGCCGATGTCTGTCCGTGTATCTGTTCTCCTGTTTTCCCATCCATCTACCCACATGTACATACAGGCGTCCATCTTCCCCGTCACTCGCCTGCCTGTCTACCTATCCAGCCGACCCCCTGTCTGCCTTTCCATTCATCTGTCCATCCACGCATCCGTCCGCCCCCCATCCTGAAAGCATTAATGGCGGCCTGCCCCGCGGGGCACAGGGAAACCGCGAGGACAAGGAGCTGGTCCTCCAGGATCGCAGCCGATGTCGGTTCAGGTCCCACTGCTCAGGCTGGGCGGGGACCCCCGGCCTCAGGGCCGGCGCAGACTCTGGGGGGCGGGCGGCCCTAGAGGCTGAGACGGGCTGTCAGGGAGGGGCGGGGTGGGCAAGAGGAGGAGCGAGCTTGCGCGGAGACGCCCGGGGCCTCGGGGACCAGCGTGGCCCTCACCCGTGGCATTGCAGGTCAGCTGGGCAGTCTGTCCCTCGGGCACTCTGACCGCCTCCTCCAGGTCCTCGCTCTCGATAACGGGGGGAACTAGGAGAAGTGGGGAGATGCCAGCTCGCAAGCAGGGGCAGCGGCTCAGCAGGAAACCAAGAGCCCAGGGCCCCTCTCCAGTGCCCTGTGCCTCGGTTTCCTCAAGCCCTGGCACCTGCTTCCATGAGCAGTGGGTTTAATGAACATTTCTGACTGGCTGGGGAAAGTGCCTCTCGCACAAGGCCTTGAAAATATTCCCCCTTCTACTGTGTCAGTTCTGCTGCTTCCGGAATGTGCCATAGTGGCCTGGGAGCAGAAATTTTTGTATAAAGCCAAGTACAAGGCTTGCCCTCTCCCCCTTCTCCGCCTGGGCCAGAAGCTCCCACGCAAAGGACTCTGGGGCCCCCACAGGAGAGGCTGCCACGTACCCAGGACCTCCACGCTGAAGTTCCTCCGCGCCTCCCCAGCCTCGTTGCTGGCCAGGCACGCGTAGAGGCCTCGGTCCTGCTCCTGAGCCTGCGTCACCCTCAGCACCCAGCCGCCTGGGGAGGGTGGATGCGGCCTCAGTTTCCCCATCACAGATCAATCACATGGGGAGGAGAGTAAGCAGAGAAGAAGACGCTTAGACCAGCACCTCCTGAAGTCTGCTATTGGGCTCAGAGAACCGTTCTTGGCTGCAGGACCTGTCAGAACCTTTACTATGAAAAATGTCCAGCAGCAGGGGAGCAGAGAGGGAACTTATTTAAATCTCCCCACCACAGGGGTGCTTCATCTGCACGGTGTTGTGGGGCTCAGGGCCAGAGGTCACGATCGTGTGATAGACAGAGGAGTCAGACCTAATCCAGCCAGGACACAACCTGGCTGACACCATACCTGCCAACAGGTAGGTGTCCTCCCCAGGGCGGATGGGCTCCTCCTCCCGGAACCAGCGCACTTCCGGGGGTGGGACCCCCGTGGCTTCACAGAGCAGAGTCAAGGGGCCGTGCAAGGAAGTGGTAACATTGGTCAGAGGGTCTGCGTCTCCCAGGAGCACCGGGGGCACTGTGTGGAGAGCGCCGCTCAGGACCCCACCCTCCCCAGGGGGTGCCAGGGTCCGAGGGGTCTGGGCCTAACACCGGGGCTGGGCAGGCGTGGGCCCCCCAGGTCTGATGAGAGGGTGACATGCCTGATCCAACCCGACACCTTTCCCTCCCAGCCCGGGCAAATAGGAGGCGCCCAGGCAGAGGGCTCCCAGTCTCTTAGGCCCCCGAGTTCCCATCACACTGTACTGGCCATGCAGAAGTCGGGCAGACAGAGGGGGGAGGGTGAAGCCAGAGCGGGGAGGGAGGAAATGGGGGGGAGGGGAGACAGAAGAAAAGAGAAGGGAGGGAGGCAGGAAGGAAGGAAGGAAAGGAGGGAGGGAGGGAGGGAGGGAGGGGAGGGAAGAGGAGGTGGGTTAGGGCAGCGAAAGCTATTTGCGCTGCCCTGATCCGAGAGCGGGCTTGGGCTTGGTGGCGGACGCAGACGGCTGGCCTCAGGAGGGACCGGGCCCCGGGGTGCCATCAGCCTCACCGAGCACGGACAGCGCGAACCTCCTCTCTGCACGGCCCGCTGCGTTCTCCGCCACGCAGCTGTAGAGCCCAGCGTGGGCCACCCGCGCCCGCTCCAGCCGCAGGCTCCGGCCCTGGCTCTGCATCCGCAGGCCAGGCGTGGGCCCCACAGGCTGCCCGTCCCGCTCCCACATCACCACCGGCCGTGGCCTCCCGGTGGCATCGCAGTCCAGAGTGGCCTCCCCGCCCTGCGGCACTGACACGCGTGTGAGGGGCTCCCGTGGCCCGGCGATCCTGGGGGGCACTGGGGGGAGACGTGTCAGGGAAGGCGCCGGCCCCGGCCCCAGGCACCCCCGAGGTGGGACGGAGGCCCCCGGGTCCTTCCGGCTGTGGGGCGCCCAGGGCGGCTCACCGAGCACCTCCAGCCGCTGGGCCTGCTCGCTGCTCCCGGCCGCGTTGCTGCACCGGCACGTGTAGTCCCCCTCGTGCGCCGGCCGCGCCCGCCCCAGGTACAGCAGGCGCCCCGCCGCCGACACCTGCTCCCCACTGGGCCCCTCCCCGGGCAGCGGCTGGCCTGTGGGTGGAGGAGCCCATCAGGGCGAAGCAGGGACGCGCGGTTCCCCCACCCCCGGGCTCCCACCCGTCTCTCCCGACTCCTGCTCTGCCTGTGCCAGGCGCCTGCCAGGTGCCTCCCCGAGGGCAGAGCCCGACCCCCCAGCCCGCTGCCCACACTCTGCCTGTCAGGGACGGCCTGCAGGGAGGGCGAGCTCTGGAGTGCTGGGTGGAACCCCTGCTTGCTTTCTGAGGCCCCAGGAGCTCCGGGCTGGGGCATGGGCATCTCCCTGGCACCCAGTAGGTGTCTGGAGATTCATTCCCCAAACCCTAGGTCGCCCACTTCCGCTCCGCAGCCCCTCACCTCAGCGATACGGCTACATCCTCCTGCCAAAGCTCTACCCTCCCCCTCAACCCCCCTGCCACTGTGGGTCAGTCTGTGCCACCTCTGCCCAGACCCGGCAGGGCCTTCCCGCTGGCAGGATAAAAGCCAGCACCGATGACAACCTCCAGCCCAGCTCCACCGTCTTGGTGCCCGTCTCCTGCTGTGCCCTCTCTGGCTCTGCTCCAGCCCTTCTCTGCCATTCTGGAAGCTTGAGCTGTGCACTCCTGCCCCAGGGCCTTTGCACCTACAATTACCAATGCCTGAGGGATCTTCTCTGCAGTATTCTCAGCTCTTCTTTCTTCAGGTGTGTGCGTCTAATGTCCCTGGCCACCGGATTTAAACTCCCCTGCCTGGCTGTACCTGTCACCACAGCGCCCACCACCTAGGTTACCGGCCACTTGCTCACGTCCCCTCCCTGACTGGCCAACCCCAGGGGGGATGAGTCCGTTCTGCCCCCTGCTGTGTTCCCAGGGCTCAGAGCAGGCCTGGCACAGACTGGATCTTGGCAAACGTGGATTCGGTGGATCCTCGTGTGGACTGAGGACCTCTTTCGGACCAGGCACCAGACTTGGAATTTAGTAGTGGCCAAGACAAGACAGTGAGGAGAACAGAGGGCCCAGGGGGCCACGCAGGACACTGTGTCCCCCCCGGGAGGTCCAGGACGGCTTCCCGGTGGAAGGGACATCTCACTGCTGCCGGCGCCCCTGGCTCTGGCCCCCTGCCCGGTGGGCAGAGCAGCGCGTGTGCTGGGTGGCATGGGGACAGTGTCCTACCGTCCTTGCTCCAGGCGATCCTGGGGAAGGGGACACCGTGGCACTCGCAGGACAGGCTGACGGGCTGCCCCTCCGTCACAGCCAGGGTGCGGGGCCCCCGCGAGGGGAACGCTGGGGCGACTGAGGCAGAGCAGAGAGGGGTCAGCCAGGGGCTGGACGGCAGGGGAGAGCCCGGCCCTGCGTGTCTGGAGGGGGACTGGGGACCCTCACCCCAAACGTTCACATCGAAGTGCTTCTCGGAGCGGCCGGCGCGGTTCTGAGACTTGCAGGTGTAGCGGCCAGCGTCCCCCACCTCTGCCCTGGCCAACTGCGCCGGGAGTGACGCCCGTCAGCAGGACAAGCCGATGGGTGTCCCCCTCTGCAGTCCACGTGACCTCCCTGCATTGTGCCACGTGACTGCCCGAACCTCCCTCCTGGAACCCCACAGCCCCCACGTGCACAGAGCAGCTCCCAGACAGCCACCTGGCCAGCCCTCGCACCCCCCACATCCCAGCCTGCCTGTGGGGGCAGCACAGGGTGGGTCAGAGCCTGATACACAAAGGAAGCGAAAGGAGAGGAAAACAAAGATGTCAGGTCGGGGACGATTCTATCACAAGGCCAGAGAGCTTGGGCGGGGGGACTGTGGGCCCGGCAGAAGCTCCCAGGGTTTCATCCTGGGGCCATGTCCCTGTCTCCTGGGGGAGGGCTTGCCATCACACTGAAGTGACCGGAAGCTTGTGGGGCGCTGCGGTACCCACAGGCCCACACACCTCCAGCAGGGCCTTGTCCTCGGACAGGCGGATGCCGGGCCGCAGCCTCAGAGGCCTCCCGTCCTTCCACCAGCTCAGCTCAGGCTGGGGCACAGCGTGGCTGTGGCACTCCAGGGTCACAGATGCATCGGCCACGACAGAGACATTCAGCTCCTCCCCGAGGATGCTGGGGGGCACTGTGGAAGGGGCAGGAGGGAGCCCTCAGGTGCATGATGGGAAGGCAGGACGGGCCGCATCAGGGTTGGGCTGGCCACCCCAGAACCCAGCCAGACTCCAGAGGGCAGACGTCACCACTGGATGGGACAGGGAGTCACCCCGCCTGCCTGCCACGTGGTCCTGATAATCTCAGCACTCAGGAAGCTGAGGCAGGAAGATTGCCACAAATTCAAGGCCAGCCTGGACTATGTAGTGAGACCCTGTCTCAAAAAAACAACAAAACTACACAAACAAAAACAAGTTCCCAAGGCAGGCCCAAACCGTTTGCTCTCTGAGACAGAAACAGCCGGTGGAGCCTGGTGATTAAGAGCAGAGCCTGAGCTAGACTCAGGGCCGGGCCCGAGGCCCATCGCTGGAGATGTTCTCTGCCATGCGGGCCTGTTTCCTCATCTGTGAAGTGAAAGTCCCCACCACGCAAGGGGAAGGGACGCAGGGACACAGGTTGGGGTGCAGCTCAGGCCGCTGTCACCTCTGCTCCTGACCCAAGAAGAGCTGGGGCTGAACGCCACCCTCCTCACCAGGGCACTTCCAGGGTCTGCTTGTACCTCTGTGGTTCCCATGAGACCCACACAAGGAGAAAGGCAAGATCCCCGTGGGCTCCGTGACCCCCCATGATACCAGAGTGACTGCTCCAGGTCCCAAGGCAGGATTTGAACCTTAGATGCACGGCATACAAGGGCCAGCACTGCCAGTCACCCCAAATGACCAGAACTGTGACGACCAGGGGTCTCCTGCCTCTGCCTGCTGCCCCTCCTCCTACTGCCTGCTCTTTCCCTGGCTTCCTGAACATGGAACTGTTGGCCATACGGTGCCACCAGCCGCCCCCCTGCCCACCCACTGGGGATGTCACACTCTAAGACAGGTCCCAGGACCTGACTGGCCCGTGGGACAGTAGCCACAGTGCTGGGCTCAGGCCGCACGGAGACATCTCACCTGCCCAGCCCCCGGCCACTCACCGTGCACCTGCAGGGTGACGTCTCGGCGGTCCTCACCCGCAGCGCTCACAGCCACGCAGGAGTAGCTGCCCGAGTCGGAGGTCCGGGCGCTGGCCAGGGTGAGGACCCGTCCGCCAGGGAAAACCTGTGTCCCCGGAGCAGAACTGTATCAGGAGGTCACCTGCGCCTTCCCTCCCCAGGGACCACGCCCTGTCCTCACGGGCTGCCAGGCACACGGACAGCCTGGTCAGAGCCTCAGGGACCCCAAGGGCAGGGAGGCCAAGGGCTGCACCCAGACTGGCTCTGACGAGCACCTCGAGAGCCGCTGTCCCTGCAGGGGGCGCTGGCCATCTGCAGTGAGTGACGGTTCACACGGGGATAGGGCATCAGAGAAAATACGGCTAATGCTTAAATGTGCAAAGCTGTCACAGTGAAAGGCATTACCATGAAAGCCCACACTTTCTTCTCCGTCCCTCAAACACTTACGCACCCTGGTCCTGGCCGCTTCCCGCAGCAGCTCTGGAGTGCTCTTTCCTGAGTGTCTTTTTTGCGCTGCTGTGGCTGCCTCCACGTACTGAATCGACTAAAACAGTGACCTCTGTTTTATCTTTGGGGAGAAGCCAGAGTGACGTGGCGTCAGACCCCGTGACCCAGGTGGAGGAGGACAAGCTTTGTGCGGTGACAAAGCTGCCTTTCTGTTGGGGGCGCTCGGCAACAGTGGTCACTGTGTTTTTGATCACCCCTTGTAAAGACACTCATGAAAGATGACGCCAGGACTGCCACAGAAAGTGGCAAGGGTGATGGGATAAGTTTTCAAAGCGAGGGGGACGATTTTGTGGGGGAATTAATAGCAATGTCTTTGACTGTAATACATTTCTAAAATGTAAGCATCTACTGCATCCTAGACTTCAGTCACACTATGTAAAATACGCAGCATGGCTCAGGGCTAGTGTGAAAAGAAGAATGTAAAATGTCCAGTCAATGCTCTTTATATTGATCGCAGAATGAAGCTAAGCCCCGTGGATGTGTTGGAGTCATCGGCAAATTAAAATGGATCTCACACTGTTTTCCCTTGTGTCGACGCGGCAGTGAGATAACTCTGGACAGCACAGACTGCCGGCGCACATTACGTTGGGCAGACGGCTCCGGTTCCCCTGATCCTGCACCCCAGGGCCTGGCTGCTGCTCCCAGTTCCAGCGCACCCTCCCGGGGCCACCCAGCCCTGCTGACCTGGAGGCCAGGGGTCCCCGCAGTGGACACGGGGTTTCCATCCTTGAGCCATATCAGCGCGGGGCTGGGAGCACCAGACGCGTTGCAGCTCAGCCGGACAGGGGTGCCGAGCAGCACCAGGCCTGGCAGGCTGGGTGGCAGAGTGATCCGGGGAGGCACTGCGGGACGGGTGGCAAGGGACCATGGGTGAGCTGAGGAACACAGCTCACCCCTGAAGGCGCAGAGACAGCCGCCCGCCAGGGCGGTGAGCCACAGAGCTCTGGGCTTCCCAGCTCACCCTACAGCCCCACCAGACAAGGGCTCTGCAGTGGGAAACTGAGGCTCACGGAGCGGAAGTCGCCTGCCTAACCCAGTTAGGACGCAGCTACTGAACGCTGTCCTGGGGTCTACAGCAGGGAGTCACGTGCCACAGGGACGGTGTGGGGAGCAGCAGGCCTGACCGCCTTCTCTCTCTGTCCTAGCCTCCAGCTCCCTTCGATTTCCTGAACTCCCACCTCTCTGCAGACTGGCCCAGGGACTGGCTCTCAGTGGGCCGCGTTGCCCAGCTCTCACAAGGGCACGAATTCACACACTGGTCGTGCTCTGATTACTAAATCCTACACCGGACTGAATTCTTCTGAGTGCTTCTTATTTAAGGCTGTAGTGCCAGGAGCTTTTCCAGAGCAAGTATTCAATAAATGTGGTTAGAGATAAGATACATGATGGAAGAAAGGGTGGATGGCTGGCTGGATGGGTGGTTGGAAGGGTGGCTGGATGGGTGGATGGAAGGGTGGATGGATGGGTGGCTGGATGGGTGGATGGAAGGGTGG